>PITA01005818.1:0-106595 GCA_004023965.1 Spilogale gracilis
GTGTGTGTGTGTGTGTGTGTGTGTGTGTGTGTGCCGACTCTCCTTGTGAGGGGATTAGAGAATAGGAGAGTGCTTTGTGAGAACAATCCTGGGAGAGGTTGCTGGGGAGAAACCAAACAGAGGGAAGGAAGACTTCAGCTTTCTTGGTCCTCTCACTAAAGGGACTCTAAGACATCCAGGTCCCTGGCCTAGAGCAGCGGGGGGAGCTGTTTTCCTTCAGCTACCTTAGGAGAAACCGGTAAGGCTCACGTTTGATGTTTTCTTTTGTTGTTTCCTACTCTTCTGAGATGCTGCTATCATTGCTTTATTAAAAGTGCTCGTGTTGGAAGGAAGGGAAATTGGTTGGCGAGTCTGGGGACATCTTGCATTGTCTCTGCCTAACATATGAGAAAGGCGCTGTTTCCCCCGCACAAAGGGCTGGTAGCCATAGCCTAATTTTACTTTTCCCAAACTTGATTAGCATCACTTCTGAGCCACTGACTTGAACAAAGTAAATGCACACGCAGAAAGCTGTATTCCGTATGGGAAGGCACCTATTTATAGGATAATCTTATTTCAAAGGGTTTTTTTAAATCTAAATTTGATTAATTTGGAGGTACGACTGCATCAGGGTGGGGGTAGGAGATCGGGCCTCTCTGGAAAATTCCAAATTGTCTGTTTCCTGTGAGAATGGGTGTTTCATCTGTTTTGTACCTAGTGCTGTGCAGACCCAAACCGCTGCTGATAAACCAGGTAGTCCCCAAAGTTAAGTTCCAGACAGCGCGGCATAAGGGGAGGTGGGGTCCCACTAAAATGAGGAAAATGGAATTTTGAGTTAGTCACGTAGAAGTATATATTCTCGATTTGTTACTCAGCCAGTGTTCTGATTGGAAAGAAGGAATGAGGAAGCCTCTCGGAATCGGGAAGTTTAGGTAACACATTTCCTTCAGCATTTTCAGGGACACAGCTTGCCAAACCTTATTTGTCATGTTTTACTCCCTGAGGTTCCATTTTGTTATTTTTAGAGTTGATTTTGCTATTTGTGTGGGATTTTATATAGATGTATATATAAAATGTATGGATTTTATGTATATTTATACATATGTAAATATTTTGTATTATATATTTATACATGTATAAAATATACTTATATATGTATATATAAAACCCCACACAAATATAAATATGTATATATAGATAAATATGTATATGTATACGCTTTTGTTTTATATTTATATATTTATATACGTATTTTATATTATATGTATATATATCCTTTTATCATACCATGGGAAACTTAAGCCTGCCTAGTTTAGAAACGTATAAAATCAGTTTGAGGCAAATTATCCCGCAAACTAACTACCACAGTCCTTCTGAGCTGGAGTAGACAGAAGCGACAGACAGCTGTGAGGGACCAGGCCAGGGGGCCTGTCCCCGGAGCAGAGAACCAAATTCCTGCAAACCCTGCCTGCCCCTCCCCCCCCCCCCAGCCAGGAGTGCCTGGGGAGCAGTGCTGTTGGTTTTCCCAGAGAAGGTTTGGATGCTGCCTAATGTAGCTGGCTTTCTGCGTTGCTGTTCCTCCTCATTAAAAGAAAACTAAAATCCACACTCTACTACGCAAAGTTCTGATGATAGATGTTTGGTTTCTAAACTTAACGTATTTCCAATACTACACTTCCTGTCATTCCCGTTGAATCCCCATCATGAAAACAATGATCAAGTAAAATGATTCAACACCAACTAATTACCCAGGTCTGCAATTTTCACTTCCATCAGAATTAGGCCCGCAGAGCTTTTTCTACTTAATTCTGCAGTCTCCGGATGACCTGCTT
This sequence comes from Spilogale gracilis, assembly GCA_004023965.1. Taxonomy (NCBI): domain Eukaryota; kingdom Metazoa; phylum Chordata; class Mammalia; order Carnivora; family Mephitidae; genus Spilogale; species Spilogale gracilis. Next base: position 1,812 of record PITA01005818.1, read on the forward strand.
ATTAGAATATCCAAAAATTGTATTTCATTCCTAACAACCAACTTTTAAAAAGGTGTGTAACTATTTAAGTAGCTTCTCTGCGTGCATCTTAATATGTGCACCTGAAAAAACATAGGCTCTTTCTTTAAAATGAGCGAATTATTTGCCTGATGGATGCTTTACAAAACAGGGAAAGCTGATTCCCTTTAATTTTAGCTTCTTCTTCTTCCCCTGAAAATGCTAATTCAACCAGTTTTATCTCTGCCTTTTGCAATTACTTACAGAGGGAAGGCAGGCTGTTAATTGGGGGTGGGGGGTCCTGAGTGTGAAATAACAGTTAATCAATTTATCTGTGGACTCCGAGGACACCTAGGAGGTTTTCGAGCTTTGATCTATGTTATTTTCTATTCTCTACTGCGTGCTCATTCCAATTTCGAAGACTATTTACCTTCATAATATTCAAGCCTGAAAGCATCGAGCTTATTGGAATTGATTTTCTTTCCAGGTTGATCTTTTAAAATACTTCTCCTGGTTGGTTTTCACTCCTGCCTTATGAGATTTTCACTCATCTGGCCTGTATTTATTGAGTGCCTGGGTGTTACGTTTGCTCTTCGAGATGAAAACTCTACTTCCGGGTGGCTCCTTGCACAGGTGGCCAAGGCCAGAAGGGAAAAGACCAACTTCTGCTGTTCCAACAATTGTTTGTAGGATCACACAGTTCCGTTGCCAAGTGTGGAAGTGTGGTTTTAGCAACGACAAAAAAAAATGCTCATTCTCCTGAATTATTGATACATAAAAATATGTTGTTGGCTACTTAGAACCTAGGAGTTGGGTTAATCAATAATCCTCTCACATTGCACGGGACCTGCTGTGTGTTACTCTCATCGCTGGGCATTTAAATAATTCAAAAGTAAGATTTCTCATGAATTAATTCAGCCTTTGTACAAGCTGGGAAAATAAGGGAGCAAGGCATTTTAGCAAGCTTCATCTTTAGAGCTTATAAATTACCATTCCTTCTGATGGGTTTTTTTCTGTTAGATGGCTTTAGTTAAACATGTTTGTTTTGCTAAATGATGTACGTGATTTATAAAGATGTCGATGGGAAAAGGGCATCATGGGAAAGAAATGAACATTTCTTGAATCTGCCGTGTAGGAGACACTGCCTTAGCCCCATCACAAGCATGTGATTATTTAACCTTCTCAGCCGTGCTGCAAAATAGGTATCACTATGCCCATTTTAAAGATGAGAACACTGAAGCGCAGGAAATTAATGATATCTGGTCACATAACGGCTATGGTAGCCAACGCTCCTCTGTCTCCTGGGCCACAAAAGCACTCTTTTTTTTATTATTATTATTAACCCCATCCATATTGTTCTCTCAACACTCCCATCTTTATTCCCAGATCCCATAGCAATTGATAATTCCCTACAGCTTATCTTAATACTTCCAGAGACTATCCCTTGACAGTTGCAGCCTGTTCCCTGAGTTCCTTCATGAGCTGAGAGCCAACATTTATAAGTAGGGATTGGGCAGGTACTCTACGCGCTTATGTGTAAAAAGTGCCTTTGAAACATCAAGGTAGAAGCAACATATTGGGTTAGACTGCAGAACACGGCCTATTTGATTCGTTTGGTTAGGGGAACTGAGATGTAAACTTGGTCTGCTTTGGGGCCATTTCTTGTGCGGCACTAGCTATGTAATTGCCTGTGTATTGGTTTTCTATCACTGCTGTAACAAATTACCACCAATTCAGTACCTTAAAACAATAGAAATCTGTTTTCTTGTGGCCCGGAGGTCTGATGCCCGAAACGGGTTTGAAACCTAGACGTCAGCAGGGCTGCATTCCTTCTAGAGGCTTCAGGGGAGAATCTGTTCCTTGCTTCCCAGCGTCTAGAGGCCACTAGCATTCCTTGGCTCGTGGCCTCCGCATCACTCAGGTCCGTTTCCATCAACCCACGCCTCCTTCTTTCCCTTATAAGGACCCCTGGGATTACATTGGACCCATCGAGCTAATCCAAGGAAATCTTCCCATCCCGATGTCCTTAATCACATCTGCAAAGTCCCATTTGCCACCCATCATCACATCTTCACAAGTTTGGAGAATTGGAACATGGACACCTTCGGGAGGCCATTATTCCGACCCCCACACCTTTTAAAATATTTCTCTAGAACTACACAGTATTTACGTCCTCCATGCTCTTGGAGGTAATGGGGAGCCCCAGAAGGATTTCAAGTGGAGAGGGGAAATAACCAGGTTTTCATGTTAGAAAGCTTACACGAGAAACTCTATAGAAACAGAGGCCCAACTAGGATGGCCACTGGGACGTAGGAGAGAGGAGCTGACAATAGGCCTTGTGGTGGAGTTTGAGAGGAGGGGATGAGGGCAGAGTTTGAGAGAGATTAGAAAGGGTGCATTGGCAAGACAGCTGAGAGGAGGGGCGCCTTGGTGGCTCCGTTGGTTAGGTGGCTGCCTTCGACTCGGGTCATGATCCCACGGTCCCGGGATCGAGCCCCACATTGGGCTCCCTGCTCAGCGGAGATCCTGCTTCTCCCTCTCCCTCTGCCTGCTGCTCTGCCTACTTGTGCTTTCTCTCTGTCAAATAAATAAATAAAATATTGTTTTAAAAAAAGACAGCTGAGAGGAAAGAATGCGTGGTGTGGATGACTTGGAGGGATGACGGGACGGAGGGCGAGAGGGCAGGTGACTCTGAGAAGTGTGCCCACTGCGCTAGGAGCCACCAGTCCGGTGGCGGCCAGAAGTACAGCTTTGCTCATGTAGTTCAAAATCCATGTGTGCAGACTGATAGTAATGATAGTAGCAACAAAGAAATCCTATTTATGGACCGCTTTATCTCATTCCAAGCACATTCCATTTCATCTTCAGACCAGCCCTCCTAGGTAGATCCTGGTAGCATTATCATCCCATTGTTCAGATGAAGAAAAGAGAGGTTATTTGAGCGATTTGCAAGGGGAAGGAAAGGATTTGAAGCCAAGTAGGCTGGCTCCGGGGTCCGTGGTTTTAATTCTTACACTCCACTGCTTCGCTTAACAACTAATTATAATGGTATGGGATTCTTAGTGTGGGAGCTCTCTGTACATTTCAAGATAGGCTGTGAAGTTTTTTTGAGGCAAATTCCTATAGACTCTGGCCATCAGCAGCAGTCATCCATGATAAAATAAAACATTTGTTTGCAGCCCTGGACTAGGCTGAAGGGTGAAATAAAAAAAAAATCTCTTATTCCCTTGCTCCCTAAGAATTTATATTCACACGGAGAAACCCATATAGCAGCCATAAAAAAAGAGATGATCGGAAATGAAATGTTTCCAAGGCCCTCTGGATAAAGCTACGGTGAGGATACACTCCTTTTCCAAGAGGAGTGGGAAAGAACAAGGCTGTGAGAAGGCCCGGATGACCAGATGCAGGGGCGTTCCAAGCATTCATCCAGGGACTCAGTGGGCTGTGTACTTTCGATACAGTCTCCCATTTAATCCTATGCCGATGCTAGAAAACCCCCTGTGCCTTCCAGATGGAGGAATCCAGGTGGAGAGAGGTTAAGGAACCTGCCTGAGGCCGTAACATAATGATGGACGGAGGGAAATTTTCGGTCCAGGTTTTGGCTTCTCCCTCTGCTACGTGTGTGTTTTGAGAGTGCGGGTTCAGTGTAGCAGGCAGAGCCGCCTTGAAGTAAAATAGTGAAGTGCCTCAGGAATCCTAAAATGATGTTTACACTCTTTAAAGTTCTGGTATTTTGATCTGGTTGCTCTTCATGATCCTTACAGTTGCCCGGGCTGCTGGGCCGAGCTGGACTGGGTGTGTGCCTGAGGATCTCACCCTCGTGCAGGTGTAGGCGGTCTTTAAAAGAAAAATCAGGGGCGCCGGGGGGCTCATTCGGTTAGGCGTCTGTCTCCAGCTCAGATCATGATTCCGGGGTCCTGGGATCGAGTCCTACATCAGGCTACCTGCTCAGTGCGGAGTCCGCTTCTCCCTCTGACTGCTGCTCCCCCTGCCTGTGCACTCGCTCGCGCGTGCTCTCTCTGTCAAGTAAATAAATATATCTTTAAAGAGAAAGAAAAGTCATCCTTACTGAGGAAGCTATATGTACACTTCTTTTTTACATTCTCTTTTGATCTTCTTCAAACTATTCTATAATCTTTGTGGATGTTGTAATGTGAAATTATAGAACACGTGCGTGTGGGCTCTCTAGCTATACTTTATATATGTAGATAGATATATCGAGTAATCATTAGGTGACAAGTGCCAAAAGATATTATTAATAGGAATGTGGCGCTTTTTTGTTCTTTTATAGCTAGATCACTCCGAAGATATGAAAAGTTGCCCCTTACATGTGCTTCTTAATTTATGTAACCATTTGATCCTCTTAATCTTTTCTACTGGACATTTATTTATTTAACAATTATTCGGTATCCACTGTGTGTTGGGCATACATTTGATTTCATTGGTCCCTTGCAATTCTCGTTAGAAAGACTCCTCTTTAGGATAGAAGGACAGTCTCAAGACAACGGCCCAGCCAGACTTGACCTCTTGGCTTCTCCTCTTTAGCTGGGAAGATTGCTCACATGCCACTCAAGCCACTTAGCTAAGATGGATATTTGGAGATGGTATCTGGAGATGATATTTCTCCACTTGAACAGAAAACTAAGGGTTTGCTTCTATCCGCATGACCGAAGGTAGGCACATTTTGGAACCAACGTTCCTATTTATCGAGATAATCTGCAGCTTGCTTTAATGAGAGGGGATTTCAAAGCCCATTTGTTGAAAAGATAACTCTGTGCAATTGTATAGTTTGCCTCAAAGTGAGAATTCTAGAAAATGTGAGATTTCTCCAAGAGCTTGCTAGCCAATAGCTGGGAGATTTACATTCCAGATGGCATCTGTTCAGGCTTACCCAACACTTTCAGGGAACCTTCCCCACATTGTAACCCCACGTCGACTTCTCCCAAAACTTGTGACAAGAAGGGGACAGAGCTAGGATTATCATCTCAGAGTTTCTGAGCCTGGGTTCAATGCTTAGGGTAGGTCATGGTTAGTTTTAATGCTAAATAATATATAATTGCTGACAGGTGCCTTTGGGCATTGGGAAATAGCATTTAAAATAATGTTTTCGGTGATATACTGCCTACAGGAGGATGTCATCATGCAAGCTTAATAGCAGTGCTTAAAGGGAATATTTGTTCAGATTTTCTCCTCCACTGTCAGGGAATCAGACATATATGATTTTATTTGAGAGAGCGCGTAAGCATACAAGAGCAAGGGGGGGGTGGCGGTGGCAGAAAGGGTCCGGGAAGGCAGAGGGAGAAGCAGACTCCCAACTGAGCAGGGACCCTACTGTGGGGCTCTATCCCAGGACACGGAGATCGTGACCTGAGCTGAAGGCAGATGCTTAACCAACTGAGCCACCCAGGCACCCCACGCGTCCTGTATTTTTAAGACTAATGAAAAAAGAAGCTAAAGTCCATAGTTGAAACCTAAATAAATACAGTTATCAATATGCCAATAAGATCTGCAATTAAAAATCATTCAGTGAATTTCCATTGCAAAGTTTGGATACCCTCGGGTCATGGTAATGGCGAACTACTCTTCCCTATGGTTCTTCATGGCAAGGAGAAATTCACGCCATATTTGCCCTAATTCAAAGTAAGGTGATCAACGCATTTAATTTTCACATACATGTGTAACTTCAAATATCGAGATCCTTGAAGCTACTGCAAACAAAAGCTTGCTTACCGAATTATATTTGATAATACCTATCCTCTTGCCACAAAACAGCATGAGGCAACAGTCAAAAACTTCTCATAGGACGGAGGAAGCCCTCCATCTTTGTTAATTACGTGGGATTTCTCTCATTTGTAATGCACTGTATAGGCCCCGGAAAAGTGTGGGAAATTGGCACGTAATTGGGACATAATAGGCACTTAAGCCTTATATTTTCATAACAAAACTGTCCTAAATTAAAATAAAAATGATATGCAAATAAGATTTGTTTAAGTAAATGTGGGCAGAAGGGCTGTAAAGATATCAGTATATATTAGAATAACATGAATTATTTATTTTATGTTGTAAAACCCAATAAAGATTTAATGATCACCCATATGCCTTTCAACTGATGTGAGATATACCAATATGGTGGGCAACTAGAGGCAGCTCTTCTAACTCTGTAACTCCTATGTTCGTTACTTTTGGGGAAGGGTCACAGAATGATGCCAGAAATGGCTGCAAAGAAGTTTCTGTCCCACGATACCCATTCAGTGAATTCTAGAGCTCAAGCTGCTTTTCTCAAAAACCAGGAAATATGCTCTCTGGGTGCAGAATGGGAGTGAGCATTTTCTGATATATAAATTAACGATTTCAATGTCAGAGGATAATATAGGTGAAGAAAAATTCTTTTAGGGGCCTAATTTCCTACAAGGATTGTTGGCCTGTTGCTTTGAATTCCATTTGAATGCACGCTACGAGCCGGGGTAGCTGCGCTAAACCCACAGCATCTGGATTATTCTTCGTGGATGAGTTCCAGTGCTCTCGGTGATAGAACTAAAAGCTCACAAGATGCTGTGTATCAGCAATGAAACAATTAGTCTTTGAGAAGCTTTGGGGAAATTACTCAAGCAGCGAATTAATCCGGGTGATTCTGGTCCCCCTTCCCCAATAATAGATCTCTTAAAGGACACCCCCCCCCAGCCCAGTTCATGGTGCTCGTCTTCAAGGTGTAAAATTTTCATAAACCTTTGGTAAAACATTGTGAATTTGCTTTCTGTGCCATACAACTAGTATTTTTTCCAGACGTGTATTTCCATAATTAAACATCCTAAAATACAAATCCCATTATTATTTGTTATGTCTAGTCAGTAATTAGACCTCAGCTGGTAGGGCAATTTCAGAACAGAGTTTACCAATTTACATACTAATCCAGCAGAGTCTGGTGGGACATGATTAGCATAGATTCAGTCAACATCTTAATTAGCCCTAATCCCAGCATGCACTCCGAGGTGCCTTACCCCACCCCCACCCCTGTGAGTCTGGTTTAGCTGACTTTTTCCCTTCAAGAAATTCCCACCCTTCAGAAGATACTTTCCAGTGCCCCTTTTCACAGATGAAATGGCTATGTCTCACAGTGGCCGGCCAGGCAAGACATTTTGTGTCTTGAAATGTGACTAGATGTGTGAGAGCTCTGGCCAGGCAAGTGATGAACACCCGAGCTGGAGGTGAAGCTAGAGTTCCAGAGTGTGTTGTGGGACGTGAGACTATCCTCATTCCTCCTTCCCATCCTTCCCTCAATGCCAGTAGCAAGGCCTGTAAGCCATCCCGAACGCAGGAGAATCTTCCCGACCTTCCAAGACACTAGAGAAGGTTAATTCTTATTTCCATCCACGGTCAGGACCCCATTTCATTGCTTACCATGTCTCTGTCAGGAAATTCCTTAAACTTAGCTGAGATCCCCTATGTTGCTCATTTAAGCCTCTTGCCTCTCTGCGCATCCATCGTGAAAATGGAGAAACGGTGGTCTACTTACCTACAAAAAGCTCCTTCTGTAGCTGAGGACCATAATGAAATGATCTCCTATACCTTCTCTTCTTCAGGCTGAATTTTTCCAGCTCCCTGACTCTCCTCTCGGGTCCCTTTTTTCAACCCTTTGATCTTCCTTGTGGCTTTTCGGTGAGCTCTTTCCAAGCTCGCCACATCCCTCTTTAATGGAGGAGCTCAGAACTGGGCAGAGACCCTTTGAAATAGCTTGAACAGCCCAAGAGCCTCGGGAGCTATACCCGAACCTTCCGTGGGCCCCCGTATTCCACTTACTTGGAGGATCAGTGTTTGTTCTTAGTTAGCTGACTAGCTTTCTTCATTCCCTTCCCACATGAAAAAAGAATTTGATTTTCTATTTATGTGCTCTTCTGTAACAGGATAGGGATCTCTTCTATTTGCTTGGGAATATTCTACTGTAGTTTGTCAAGGTTATTTTTTTTAAGAATTCATTTATTTATTTGAGAGAGAGAGAGTGAGTGAGAGAGAGAATGAGAGGGAAGAAGCTCAGAGGGAGAAGCAGACTTCCTGTGGAGCCGGGAGCCGGATGCAGGACTTGATCCCGGGACTCCAGGATCACGACCTGAGCCGAAGGCAGTGGCTTAACCAACTGAGCCCCCCAGGCGCCCCTGTCAAGGTTATTTTGTGTTGCAGTGTCCATTTGCGAATCTATAAGCCACTGGTAACTTCCGCTGAGGTTTGAAGACGTCTACAAACTCAGTTTGGGCATTGTCAGGGAATTACTGCCCAACCCAAGGACAGGAGGGCCTCCACTGGAACTGGGGTGAACCCAGGAGAGTGTCGTTTGCTAACACCTTTAGCCCCAGGAGGCATATCTCTCTCGTCTTCTTGTCCTTCGCCACACTTCCCCATTTTTGACCTTATCTTAGGACAGACTCTTTCCCTGTTTCACTCTTTCTTCTTTTCTCTTTACTCATTCCTTCTTCCTCGTCATCTCTTCCATGTTCACTCAACACCTGCAGCTATGCTACTTGACATTGTCCCCAGCCAGAACTTGGTCTGGTTATCACGGTGGGGAATGACACGGGGGAGACGACGGAAGGAGAGAAACATCCCGCACAGTTTTCCCTTCCAGCTTTGTACTGGCTTAGCTGAAGTCAGGCCGCGTAGGTCACAGATAAGAACTGGCCAACAGCACCAACTGATGGATATTATAAGAATCATGAAGAAATGCCCCCCTCGGGCCCAGCTGCCTAGCAGCCCCAGCCCCCGAAACATGTGCATCCTTCTAGCATGTACCTTTCTGGCCTCACAGCAAAGGCTAGTCACTGTTGCTGGGTTTGTGCAGAAAAGAATCAGTCTAACTCATGATGACTATTACTTGATTTGTCAGGGGCCAAGCCCATGTTTTAAATTCCAGAAGGTGTCCCAGCTTGCCTTGAAAGCCAGGGTCTGTATTAATCCCTGTCTAGAAATTTAAGAATCCTTGAGATCATAAAAGGTTTATTCATACATCTTTGGAGATTTTTTTTTTAGATAGCTTTGTGTCTGTGGCCAAGAAGCAGGTGTGAGGGCTTTGGCGGGGATGTCTTTATGACCCAGACTGTCTCTTACTGTTGAGAGCTATGAAGCTATAAACCAGTTCATATATCCCCTACTTCTTCAGAGGTGACTGATGGTAGAGCAGATGCCTACTTTGGGGGTTTCCATTTGACTGGTTAGTTGGTTTGGTTTCTTTGTTTGTTTTATTTTTGGCCGATTAAATTTTGTGTGTGCGTCCATTTGTCACAACCTAAAATTTTAAAATTTCCCTACCAAAACGTAGTTCACACTCTAGATGTCAGATTGATAAACACATCCCTAATTTCCTTATTTTCCTGTTTTTAAAGATTTTATTGATTTTAGAGAGCACGCATGAGCAAGGGGAGAGGCACAGAGAGAGGAAGAAAGAGATTCCCAGGCAGACTCTGCACTGAGTGTAGAGCCTGAGTCAGGGCTCGAACTCACAACCCTGAGATCAAGAGTCCCATGTTCTACCACCTCCCCCCTTGTTTTCCATTTTAATTCCCGATCACTTTTCTGAAGTCATGGTGAAGCATATACCCTCTCCTGCTTTCCCACTGGCCAGACCCAGAAGTGTGTCAGAGAAGGGACTGTGCAGTTTACTAATTATGGTAAATGACAGGAGCCCCCAGAGTGACTTTGTCGGTTTGGATTAAGAAAAGGAATTTTTGGTGGGGTGTGAAATGGTCTGGTGGGTCCTCAAAAAGTTAGACATAAAGTTTCTATCTGACCCAGCAGTTCCACCTCTAGGTATCTACCCCAGAAAAATGAAAATATATGTCCACATAAAACTTTGTACTTAAAAGCTCATCACAGCATCATGCATAGTAGCCAAAAAGTGGGCACAACCCCGATGTCCATCAACTGATGAATGGATAAATGAAAGGCAGTATATCTGTACAATGGAATCTTATTCAGCAGTAAAAAGGAATGAGATACTGACAGATGCCACGTCCTACTAAGTAAAAGAAGCCAGTCACATGGGGTCACATCTCGTATGGAATGTCCGATGTGGGTGGCTCAGTTGGTTGGGTGGCTGCCTTCGGCTCAGGTCATGATCTCAGGGTCCTGGGATCGAGCAACGGGGTCCTTGGGCTTCCTGCTCAGCGGGGGGGCCTGCTTCTCCCTCTCCCTCTGCTTACTGCTCCCTCTGCTTGTACTCTCTGTGTCAAATAAATAAACAAAATCTTTAAAAAGAAGAAGGAGAAGGAGAAGGGGAAGGAGAAGAAGGGGAGGAGGAAAGGAGAAGGAGAAGGAGAAAGAATGTCCAGATTAGGTAAATCCATAGAGACAGAAGAGAGATGAGTGGTTGTGGGGGGAGGAGGTTGGGTGAAGGGTACTGAGAGCAGAGGGGAGGAGGAGTAGGGAGTGACTGCTAATGGATGTTCTTTTTTTAATGGAAGATAGACCTCTTCTGAAACTAGATTGTGGTGACAGTTACACAGCTCTGTGAATATACAAATAAAACGCGGGCTTGTGCCCCTGAAATGAGTGAATCATCTGATAGGAGAATTGTATGTCAATGAAGCTGTTACTGAAGGAAAGAAAATGGGTTAGTATGTGGTGTCCAGTGCTCTCCCTCATTCACCAAATGCTTTTATTTGTTAGAGTTCAAAAAGAGATAGCTGACGCCTGTTATCATTTTACTTAAACATTTGCTCCAAATGGCACTGTTGGAGGTATCAACCAAGCCGATTGAAGTGCAATTGTGGCTGTAGAGAACGTGGCTCAGATTGAAATGTCGTGAGCAAGGATGTGAAATCCAGGTTTTAATCCTCAACCTCTCCATGAGCATGCCTAATAAACATAAGCCAAAGGCTGGGCCTCTTTGGAAGTTAGCTGCCCATTTTCTCAGAATGATGGCAGTAACTTCTAGCAAATTATCTCCAAAATTATATCAGGATCAAATTAGGTGTGTGCTTTCACACTGCCTTAAAGAGTGCCATGCAGATGCAAAGACACTATTACATAGCCAGCGGTATGTATTATAAATATCAAATATATGTATGTTTAATGTTAATATTTAGCTGATTCCTATGATCTTCCTGATCCTGACATTGAAGTAATATATCCCTCCCACCCCACCGTACCCCGTGTGAAATAGGAACATTTAGATTACATTTAGACATTTACATTAGATATAATCTTGGTTTGTGATATGTTTATAGTTCTTGCGTTAATCTCCGAACTTCACTCATGAAGGGGAGGAATGCAAAATTGTGATTTTAACCAAGTTTTTAAAAAGAGAACAAGAAAGTTAAAGGAAGTGAGATCCAGCGATGCCACCAGGTGTCTGGAAATTGTAAATACTGTTTTAAAGTGTGTCTATGTATTTATTTTTAAGTAACCTCTACATGCAATGTGGGGCTTGAACTCAGGACCCCAAGATCAAGAGTCATACACTCTTCCCATTGAGCCAGCCAGGCGCCCCTCGGAAATACTGTTTTAATAATTTCTGGACGAGAGGCTCAGTTGTTAAGCGTCTGCCTTTGGCTCAGGTCCATATCTTGGGGTCCCGGGATTGAGTCCAACATCGGGCTCCCTGCTCCGTGGGAAGCCTGCTTCTCCCTCTCTCGCTGCCCCTGCTTGTGTTCCCTCTCTGGCTGTGTTTCTCTCTGTCAAATAAATAAATTAAATCTTAAAAAAAAAAAAAAAAACAACTTCTGGACGAGCATCTGAAGGGGTAAAAGGAAATAGATCTCTCATTTATACTTGTTTACAGAATGCTTTTCTGAATGAATTGAAAATGTGGGGTAAGTAGAATTTTCGTGGAGAAAGTTAACTCATTGTCCAAAACCCCTTTGACTCTAGACACGGACCCAAGTGCTGCGAAGACCGTGGCATGTGGCTCTCTCTCTGTTATGAGATAGCACATTCCTCAACAACTACCTGTTGGAGAAACACATTTTCGTTCTGCATCAAAAGGTTTTTTTGCTCTCATTTTTTGTATTTTGAAATATTTTAAGAAACACAACAGGCTGCAAAGCAAGCTCATGGTCCCTGTATCCCCTTCATTCAACTTCCCCCAGTGATAACGTCCTTCCTTCCTCAGTGCCGAAAGTGTCAAAATCTGGAAATCGGCATTTATGCCTCACTATCAAAAATCGGTTTTTGGGGACCTGGGTGGCTCAGTCGGTTAAACCACTGCCTTCGGCTGAGGTCGTGATCCTGGAGTCCTGGGATCGAGTCCCGCATTGGGCTCCCTGCTCCACGGGGAGTCTGCTTCTCCCTCTGACCTTCTCCCCTCTCACGTTTTCTCTCTTTCTCTCTCTCTCAAATAAATAAATAAAATCTTTTTAAAAAATCAATTTTCTTTTTTTGTTTTTTTTTTTAAGATTTTATTTATTTATTTGACAGAAACACAGCTAGAGAGGGAACACAGGCAGGGGGAGTGGGAGAGGGAGAAGCAGGCTTCCCGCCGAGCAGGGAGCCCGATGTTGGACTCCATCCCAGGACCCCAAGATATGGACCTGAGCCAAAGGCAGACGCTTAACAACTGAGCCACCCAGGCGCTTTCAAAAATCGATGTTCCTAGTGGTGAGATTTCTCACAGAAATTGGACTACAAATTATCACAGCCTTTCAAATCTCAAGTGTCACAACTGAAACTGTTTCCATTGGATCAAGCTTTTATTATTAAAGGGTGTCATTTGATTCTGCAAGTAAACAAATGTTGCCTTAAGTGTCGGGGGTTTTTTAATTACAAGTGTTGAAACCCAGATAATAGCACATGTTAGCTTACATTTGTATCTGAAATTACTAATAAGCTCCAATCCCAAGTATATTACTATTTTTAACTCTGCATTGCTTTTAAACAACACTCGGATCATTAAATTAAATCGTCATTGTTTTCTCAGAGCTGGCAGGCGTTATCAAAATGTATTCTGCATATTTTGTTTCTGTAATGACATCTAATCAGTGCCAATTGATACTGTAGTAAAATACTTAATTAAAAACACATATTCGAGATAGAAGGGGGAAACAAAAGAGAAACTCTCCTACCAGACCTTCTAAGGGACAGAATCTGATGGAAAGTTGAAATATTAGAGAAGACCAGCAGCCTCATCAGGCAGAAACGTGTTCCTAGGTAGAAAAATGCAAAATGTCTGTGGAAATATCCCGGCCTTACAATCTAAGCAAGGGCTTCATCGTTGTGTATTCTTTCTCCCCTGCAGCATGGATTCTGAAATGGGGAGGTCTCACAAATGTCTCCAAAGACCAGTGAGCAGCACCCAGGGACGGAGGCTTTCTGAGAGAAATGCCTTCCCAAGCTGCGTAAATGGCCTGTGTCAAGGGGGAAAGACCCCAGTGCTGTCGCGATTGAGCAGGCCGGTGGGGGGCTGCTGTGGGCCCTCTCCTTTGTGCCCCGTCATTTACATGACTTAAACACAACAATGTGCTCCATAGTCAATAAAACAAGACGCTTGGCCATAGCAACCGTTGCAGAATGTGGCCCGGCTTCGGTGCTGTCCCTGAGACAGAGAAAAGTACCATAAAGAAACACTCTGTATGAATATGTTCCCAGATTTCTTTATCCCACTGGTACTTGTTTCAGATTCCACGGGGTTTGGATTTTATTTACGGGGCCCATCTTTCCTTTGCTCTGTGAGAACGAGCTTTGTGTCGAAGGCGCGGACGGGGCTGAAGGGTCAGAGGGTGGGAATCCGTACTTGGCCGTAATGGAAATGGAATTCCTGAGTACATTCACAGCACGCTATTGACACTATCCAGGAAACCGTGTAAAACTCAGGAATGCACTGTACATCTCTAAGTCATTGTTGATTTCTTTGAAGGTATGTCATAAATGGCCCTGGGAGCGTATGCGCTTTTCACTTTTTCCTATCACATAGCAACATGTGCATATAATACAACCCACTTCAGAAAATCACAAGGAAATGAGTTCCACTCTCGCTGCTGTTGTCCAAGAGATGCAGCACATATGCGATCAAAGCTGTAATTAAGCTCCAGTGTTTTCCTCTTCTTTCAAGGTCATTTCCTGGCATGACAAAATTTTCCTAAGTCCTCATTCTCCCTTCTCTTCTCCTTCTTCTTCCCCTCCTCCTCCTCTTCCTCCTTTTTCTCCTTCTTCCTCCTCTTCTTCACAATCATTCTTTCTCCAAGTTTGAATCTAACGCTGTTGTTCTAGTAAAATTTTCAGTGAAGAAGGCAAATCAGAGAGGAAAACCAGATACGGAATTTTAATGATCAGTGATAACAGTTGGATCTCTCTTTGCTGCACAATGTGGAGTGGGTTTTACCTTTAGGACATAATTAGAGAACTTTATCATTTGTTGGCTCAGGGAGTAGGAAATTCTTTCCCTGGAGACATTTGTGCTTCTTCTGAGAGATATGCCTTCTGTGACATATGTGCTTTGTCCCTTGTGCTCAGCTGTGTTCCCCTTCGTTGGTTTCTGGGAAGTAGCCATCCCTTAACACTGGGTCCGTGCCCCAACTCCAGAGTCATCTATAAATTAGTTATGAGCTGGTAATAAAAAAAATCCTAAATGTCCCTGCTTCTCGGGGAGCCGCAGACCCCAGGGATCGCCAAGCAATGAAAGATCAAACTGGACTCACCAGTGAAAACACGATTAATTATTTACACACAATCAGCGTTTGACATTGGTATAATTTGAATCAGGAGATGCTTTGTTCGTTACGTGGCTACATTGATTCGTGCATTCCATGCTGGAAGTTTGGCCGCACTCTTGTTCAGGCTAAAGGGAGATGAATGGACCACGGGTAACAGAATGTGAGCTTTGAGTGTCGGATTCTACGCGCATGTTCGCAGCAGAAAGAAAGTAATGTTGGATGGTACAGTGATATTTTAAGGCATTTTGGAAACATAGATATTGTTTGTGGGTGCAGCATAGAAGGGATGAGGGCAGGTGGAGAAGCGATTATAATCTTCTTATCTCAGGCCAGTGAAGGCAAATTCATTTAACCAGAACTGGGGAGAAGCCTCAAGGGACGAGGCTTTCCATGTAACATCCCACTGGAGAAACTTGAGCGACACCAGAGAGGAGTGGCTCTAATTGATGTCTCTTGTTGACTCTGCCATCCTCCAAGATGATTTTTTGAGCATAAACCGGCCAGTGAGTTTCATGGCAGACACTCCTGGCCCTGTATCACAGGCATTTTACACACTCATGCCCTTGGGAGTGTGGGGATGCCTCTAATATTTCGCCCTCCTCAAGACGCAGAGTGGGTCTGATTCTGTGAACCCAGGCAAGAGAAATCATGATCTTCATTTCGTAAGATTTCTACATTTTGAGGCTTTTTGCAGCCTAAGAGCCGCCATTTGAATGTCGTGGATTTGGTGGACCGCCGCCGAACAATGGGGAAATCTCATTAAGCTGAGCCAAGGCTAGTTCTGAAGCAGTTCTAAGACGTTTCCTAATAAGTAGAGGGACTTGATTCCCTATCCTCCCTTTCATGCTCGAAGAATCTCAAAATCTTTGACAAAGCAAGGCCCCCAGTGCTGGCCGTAAGCAAAGGGGGCCCTCTTCGGATGGGCAGCGTTGCCTCCCAGATGCCAAAATCACTTTCTTTCCTTAGAAGTATTCACACCTATTAAGAACTTTTCCATGCTTTGCTAGAAGAATAGGTCATAAATTTATACGCAGACCTTTTTCCCCAGTCAGTTCAAGACACCCTGATTGTTCACTGTCCCGAATGCTGGTGAGTAGGTGTGTTCAATATTTAATTCATACGTATGGTAAAGACTCATAATTTTCTGGACCACACAGAATCCTTGTACAAGTTTTGGATCTGATCTCTGTTTTTGTACTAATTCCAAAAAAGTCAATGAAGTCTGAAGGCATTTGGCAATAGAACTAACCAATTTCAACTCTGTGCTTCAGTCTACGATTAAAGTCAATGTTTCGTAAATATTTGAACATGGTTATTGGAACACCCTGGTTATCTTTTTAAGTTGTACTTTGCTATTAGACAAAGAACCATATCAGAGTATCACTCTCCCATAAAAATCTGCAAAGTAATGCTTAAATAGCTCGACATGAAAAGAAATTAAATTCCCCGAGTTCATTGTTCTGTGGACATTGGGCAAAGTGACTGATGCCCATGTCATAGATGAATCGAGTTATAAACCAAAATTCCCCTTGTATTCATCCTTGGCTCAGTTACTCTACTATCAGGAAAATCACCCAGACCCTGGCTAGAGGGCAGATGGGGCGCCCTGGCAACTACATCTTCTTTACCCTCTAAGTGGCTGGTTCTTTTCCTTATCACATTGTCATGCTCTTTTCCACCTGAATTGTTGCCATCACCTTCGTAGGTCCGGTTTCTGTCCTTCAAGGCATCTGATAGATGAGCTATTGTCTTTGTCTGCTTCTCCTGGATGTAGATCTAGAAACAGAGTATAAAGGGCAAGTCCTTTATTTGGGGGGGGGGGACAGGGGAGGCAAGGAACCCAATAAAGAATGTGTTTTTGAGTAAGTTTCACTATGGGCAACTGGATACCTGTGATACCAAGTGAAGTCGGAGTCGGGTTATTTATATACTAATTCTGATCAGTCACTGCATGAGGACCGCACAGGGTCAGAGGTGGCAGACTTTCATTCTCCTGCATCCCTTGCCTACCAGACCGAGCAAAAGTGGCTCCGATGCCAGAGTAAGCTTCCCGGCAGTGGGACATCAGGCTACTGGGCAGAGAAATGGAAAGGCTTAAGGGAATATGAGTAGAACGTTGGCCTCTCTGGTTCATACTGTGGAGAACCAGCTTCACTGTCTACCAGCCCCAGAGACAGCACCCCAGAGACAGCACACACACTCCCCAGGAAGTTGGTTTCAGCTCAGGTTATGATCTCCAGGTCATGGGATGGAGCCCAGTGTTGGCTCTGTGCTCAGTACAGACTCTGCTTGGGACTCTCTCTCTCTCTCTCTCTCCCTCTGCCCCTCCCGCTGCCCCCCTCCCTGCCATCCATCTCTCTCTCTCTCTCTCTCTCTCTCTCTCTCTCTCAATAAGTTAATTACTTTTTTTAAAAAGATAGTCCAGCATCGAAATTGATTATTTATTATAAAGCAGGCATATGTAAAGAATGGTTTGGCAAATATTATTTCAGTCTTCCCAACAATTTGTGATAGATGTGTTATTAGTATTCTTATTTTGTGAAGGAGGAAATTCAGGCTCAAATTGTTCCATAACATGGAACAGGTTTTGATCCAAGCCAGTTGGACTCTAAAATCAAGGTTTTGGGGCATCTGTGCAGCTCAGTCAGTTGAGCCTCTGACTTCAGCTCAGGTCATGATCTCGGAGTCCTGGGATCAAGCCCTGCATTGGGCTCTCCACACAGTGGGGATTGTGCTTGTCTCTCTCCCTCTGCCCTCCCCCTGCATATTCATTCTCTCTCTCTCTCTCTCTCTCTCTCTCTCTCTCTCTCTCTCTCTCTCTCTTTCCCTCAAATAAAATAAAATAAAATAAAATAAAAAAGAATTTTCCCACTATATATGAGTATCACTGCACAAATGAGAGAATCATGTTACCTTCTTAAGAGATTTTCTCTGACTCCTCATATAAATTATCAATCTTACATCTTATGATCAATACTCCTCATGCCCCTGACCATATTCTATTTCCCTATAGGGCATATCTTCTGAGATACTGTGTAATTCACTTATTTATTATATTTCTTCCCTGTTCTCTTTTAAAGGAAGTACATCAAAGACAGAGATTTTGTCTGTTTACCTCTCCCATGTATCCTAAGCATCGAGAACAGTGCCTGGTACATAGTAGTATTGTAATAAGTATTTGTTGAATGAATGAATGAATGAATGAATGAATGAATGAATCGGTTGAGTCTTCTATATCTCGTGCTTTTATTGTTCCTCCCACCCACTCTACTATGCGGCTTTGGGATCTTATGCATGCGTAGAAGCCCCTTAAATTGTTCTTAATGAAATAACTGACTTTAAAAAAGAAGAAGAAAGAGGGGCTCCTGGGTGGCTCAGTCTTTAAGCATCTGCCTTTGGCTCAGATCATGATCCTGGAGTCCCAGGATCGGGCTCCCTGATCAGCAGGAGGCCTGCTTCTCCCTCTCTCACTCCGCCTGCTCGTGTTCCCTCTCTAGCTGAGTTTCTCTCTGTCAAATAAATAAAATCTTTTTTAAAAAAAGAAAGAACTGGTTTACGAGAGAAAAGAAAAGCAGCCAATGCTATTGGAAGGGAAAGGTTTTTTTGTAACAGAAGTCTTTTCTCTATCGAAATTATATTTTCAAGATAGAGGAAGCACATGGATTAATTTATTATATAGAATAAGACAAATTTCCTTTTGGTTGTTGCTATATTTATATCTACATATAACTGTAACTATATTAATGTCTATAGCTAGTTGCCCTAGATGAAGATTCAGTTCGCCCAGCAGAAATTTACCTTGCCCAGGACTGTCTCTGCTGAAGATACTTTTTCTCTCCTCAAACCTTATGTGTAAAACATGCTCTCCATAAATATTCATTGTCTGACCATAGAAAAAAATGCACAGATCTTTTTAACACTTCAGAAAAGAGTTAATTGAAGCTAAAAAACCATTCTATTAAAATATTGCTAGAATTTTCTGTTATTCAAGAAGAATGCTTGGCAGGAAAAGTTACACAACATAATTTTTTTAGAAATTTTCTTTTGCATTCCTATGAAGCAAAACCTTAAAAAGTATGGTTAGGAAATATTTTCTTTTTCAACAATAACAAAATATTTTGGCAAAAGGTCATAAAACTTATCTTCTTTTTTTTAAACCTCCATAAACCAAATAATTAAATTTTGTTATGTTTTCAAATTTGGAGGAATTTTCTGACAATTTTCTGTTACATATTTCAATTCTTGGATTTTTCATTAGAAATATAATGCTTTCTTTTTAAAAAAGAAAGAGGAAGGAAGGGAGGAGGGAGGGAGGAAGAAAGAAAGAGAAAAAAGAAAGAGAGAAAGAAAGGAAGGAAGGAAGGAAGGAAGGAAGGAAGGAAGGAAGGAAGGAAGGAAGGATAAAGGGGAAGGAAGCAGGAGAGGGAGGGAGGAAGAAAGAAAGAGGGAGAGAGAGAGGGAGGGAGGGAGGGAGGAAGGAAGAAAGGTAGGTTTTTATTTCTACCTTTGTTAGAGATTTCTTAAAAGATTTTATTTTTAAGGAATCTCTACACCCAACATGGGCCTTGAATTCACAACCTCAAGATCAAGAATCACATGCCCAACCGACTAAGCCATCCTGACACCCCTATTTCTACCTTTTTTTATCAGTGATGTGTAAGAAAGTTTAATGCAAGAATAAGCTTTATCTCCAGTTGTTGAGAGCAAATATTTTCTGAGAAATGTGCTGTGATGGTTTTTACATTAACAATGCCTAGTGCCAACAATATTATTTTAGAGAGGACTTTGATTTTTGCATGGGAGTTGATTCTAAGTCAGATGGCAGGAAGAAAAGACAAGATGTGGGAATTACTGAACTGATCTTGCCTAAGTTAATGTAGAGCATGAGCTAGTTAGTGCTTTAAAGAAGCTTGCATTTTATTTATTAATGTACACATCTGAAGGCTATTATATAAGGCTAGGCGAACAGTGAATACTCTGACATACAAACTCATGGGCCAGCAGGGCTCAGGGGGTCACCTCTGTGGGAAGAGTGTATGAAGCCAGGGGGACTGGTGGGCCAGAGCTTAAGCAAGCAGTGGAGGGCTGTAAAGCACTCGTGCCTCCCTCTGCGGATCGTTATTGAGCAACATCAGTGTGTCTAGCTCAATTCTGAATGCTGAAGCTACAGAGTCAATTCAACAAGTCAACCCTTTCCTCATGTGGGTTATATTCTAATGTAAGGAGACACACAATAAAGCAATAAGTATCCAGGATGTCAGATAATGAGAGGTGCTATGAAGACAGAATGGAGTAAGGCACAGGAGTTAGGGAGCTCCAGAAAGAGAGAGGAGCGAGGAGGTTGTTACTGAAAGTGTCCAAGAAGGCCTTTCAGAAAAGAGAATAGTTGAGCAGAGACCTGAAGGAAGTGAGGGTGCAAATCATGCTCCTGTCCCTGGGGGGGCAACCCCAGGCAGAGAGAAGAGCAAGTGCAAAGGCCCTGAGATGGAAGCATGTGGTATCTGTTGTAGACCTACACGGGGCTCGGAGAGGCCACAGCAGCGTGACTCAGGAGACTGAGAGAAGATGAGGTCTTGTGTGGACTTTGGCTTTTACTCAGTGTGAGATGGAAGTCACTGAAGAGTTTTGAGCAAAAGAGTTCAAAAAAAATCACAGCTTTTCAGTAGGCTGGGGAGGGGGTGCAGGGGGATCCAGAAGTTAGGAGGCTGCAGAGGGAGTGCAATGAAAAGATGGCAGTGGCTTGGAGCAGAGCAGTAGGGCAAAATGAGAGAGTGTCAAATTCTGGGTACGTGGGGTTTTTTTAGTTAGTTTTAGTCATTTATTTTAAGTAATCTCTATACCCAACTTGGGGCTCAAACTCATGACCTTGAGATTGAGACTCACATGCTCTTCCAAGTGAGCCAGCCAGGAAGCCCCCTGGGTGTGTTCTGAAGGTGAGATTGACAGCATATCCTGATGAATTGGGCATTGGTCTGAGCATCTGGCTGTGTTTATGGCCAACTCTTACATGCCCACTTGCTTTTAGGGATGGTTATAGGTGTTTAAGAGGCCAGAGATGGGATAGACAGGAGCAAAGTTATTCCAATTAGTCTAGTCACAGTATTTAAATCTAACAACATGAAGTGAATAGAACATCCAGCCTTCCATCAGTAAACTGAGTGCAAAAAGAAAGAACCGTTGTTGAGCAGCCCTGGGTAAAACCAATTAGGGAGAGTGAGCTTATCATGAGTTAGCAGAATGTAACGTAATGTTAATTTGCAGTAATAAATTTACACTGTTGCAAGGTGGGCTCACTATTGCAGTATCTCATTTAGTTTTCCTTCAAACTATACAGCAGTTGGAGCTAAGAAAAACAAAGGTCATCAGGGGACATAAAAACAGATCATATGAGAATAAGTTGATTAGTTAGATGAATAGCCCAGAAGCAAATGAACCAAGAGGCATAATGACCATCTTGGAATATCTGTAGTGCTGTTGTGTGAAAGCACAATTAAACTTGAGCTGATATGATCTAGACGTGAGCTGGCTCCTTTAGGTAGAAGCTATTGCAAGAAACTCTTTAGCTAAATGGAAGGACACCTTTGCATCACAGATACTGCTAGCGCTCTGCAATACCTATCAGCTCATCTCCATCCTTGGGACCCTGGCACACTATTTGTGCTAGCCCCTTGTTAACAAGGTGGGGCCATGTGCCTGCCTCAGGCCGACGAAATGTGTTTGGGGTTGGTGTACGTTATTTCTAGTCCTGACCCTTAAAGCCTCCTTCAAGATTTTTCATCTGCTCTCTGCTCCCTTGGCTGCTGGCCAGATGCAGAGGGTCCAGGGGAGAACTCTGAGGCCCTGGAAGGTGGTAGTTGGAAGGAGCCTGGGTGCATGAGAAGAGCCAATGGACACAACTCCATGTTGGATTGTGATATGAACATGAAATAAATCCTTAATGTGTCAATGCATGGAGATTTGGGGACCTTTTGTTACAACAGCTAGATTTGCTTGCCCTGACCATATATCTTTTAACTTATAGAGCTGCCCAACTGTAGAAGGAATTACAAGGAAGGGAATGAGTTTCCTATCCCTGGATGTGTTCAAGAACATTCACTTACATATGAAACTCTTGAGGCAAAATCAAGCTAGAGATAAGTGACTTAGCCAAACAACTTGTACAGTGCATTTGAAAAATTTCCACTTAGGTCTCCCTATTAACAGAGAGGTATGATATAACAGAGGCAATAGGGTATATAGTTTCTAGTGAACCTTCTTTGAAGTCTTTTGTTTTCATAATCTTTTTCATTTCATTCACTGAAATGTGAATGCAGTTTCTGTATTCTTCTCTACAACCTATCAGTTCATTTTATTATGTATTTTTAAAATATTTTATTTATTTATTTATTTGACAGAGAGAAACACAGCTAGAGAGGGAACACAAGCAGGGGGAGTGAGAGAGGGAGAAGCAGGCTTCCCACCGAGCAGGGAGCCCGATGTAGGGCTCAATCCCTGGACCCTGGGATCATGACCTCAACCAAAGGCAGACGCTTAACAACTGAGCCACTCCGGCGCCCCTGTATTTTTTTTTATTTGTTTGTTTGTTTTTAAAGATTTTATTTATTTATTTGACAGAGAGAGAGATCACAAGTAGGCAGAGGCAGAGAGAGAAGAGGAAGCAGACCCCCTGCTGAGCAGAGAGCCCGATGCGGGCCTCGATCCCAGGACCCCGAGATCATGACCTGAGCTAAAGGCAGAGGCTTTTAACCCACTGAGCCACCCAGGTGCCCTGTATTTTTTTTTTAAGTTATAAACTGCAGACTATTACTGAAGGGGACTATTTCATTTAAATCTTCCAGTGAGGTGGATGCATTAGGATTAAGTGTTCAAAAATTAATATTTTCAAAGTCAAGATGTGTCAAAGTCAGTAAGCCCCATTTCAAGTGAAAGACAAAATCAAAATTCAAAGTTAATTTTTCATGATTTTAAAATAATTTTCTTTATTAGGTCAATAGTATTGTACATTCTATGGGTCATATTTTAAAAATTACCATGCCAGCTAGGGTTCTTTGGAAGACACTGGAGACCTCTTTATCTTTTAGGTAACTTTTATAGAAATTATTTCCTTGAATTTTTTTACTTAGACGAATAAAAATTGTAACTGTTGGTGCCTGTTTACGCAAAGAAGTTGTTGTAGCCGTGATGGGACTCAGAGCAGAAACTATGTTCACATTAGCGAGTACACACTTCTTACCTACTCCCATCTCATCAGGTGATCCAACCTGGAGAGGGGCATTTCTTCTTTGGCATTTCCCCATACCCCACATCTTCCTTAAACCAGCCCAGGAGCACCTGGGAGGCTCAGCCGGTTAAGCGTCCAACTCCTGGTTTCAGCTCCACTCAGGTCACAATCTTGTGGTCTTGAGATCAAGCCCCTTGACAGGCTCCCCTAAAGTAAATAATAAAACCTTTTTTTTAAAGACTGTACTTGAGAAAAGGAAAAAAATATGGATGCATCTAAGGTCATCACTTTCTTTACGGGCATTCCCTCTAGTAGACATTTATTGTATTTATTTATTTCTAAAGATTTTATTTATTTGACAGAGAGACACAGCGAGAGAGGGAACACAAGCAGAGGGAGAGGGAGAAGCGGGCTTCCTGCTGAGCAGGGAGCCCGATGTGGGGCTCGATCCCAGGACCCTGGGACCATGACCTGAGCTGAAAGCAGGCGCTTAACTACCGAGCCATGCAGGGGCCCCTCTAGTAGATGTTTAAGCAAAAATAATAACCTACTGAGAGGGGCAGATTTGTCCTCCAAGGAGTAGCTGCTCTGTTTCCCTGGGGAGAGTTTGTCCACAGATTTTGCAAACTATATTTGATACTTTAAAGCAGATATTTTAATACTTAATTTGTTTTACTATAGACCTTGAGCTAGCTTTCTTGATTATTAATTTCCCCTTCATTTTTATTTTTATTTTTAAAAGATTTTATTTATTTGACAGAGAGAGAGAGCACAAACAGGCAGAGTGGTAGGCAGAGGGGAAGGGAGAAGGAGGCCCTCTGCCGAGCGGGGACCCTGATGTGGGGCTCGATCCCAGAACCCTGGAATCATGACCTAAGTCAAAGGCAGCCCCCCCTCCCCTTCATTTTTAAATGGAAAGCAAGAAACGTGAGTGAAAGGCAAGCATTGTAAATCTGAGTAAACTTAATAAATGTTTGAATAAAATAAACCTGCTCAGTGTCCATCTAGTGGCCGGGATGAACGCTCGGTCTGGAGTCCTGAAATGTAATGGTAACAGGACATGGAAAGCTGGCAGGAAGATCACGTGGGAATTATGTCATTTTCTCACAGCCCAGAACTCAGTCATGTGACTGAGACCTATTCACATGGGAAACTGGGAAACTTCCTGTGTGTGCAGGAAGAAAAAGAAAAATATAATGGGATTTGGTGGCCCTATGGCATTGCCTCTGCCCTACCAGCCTTCTCCTATCTAATAAAACAGTCACAATAACTAGTGTCTGCTTACTAGGCACTTACCATCTCAGTGAGGTCCATAGGTATCCTTTTGGATTCTATTTCGCTCATCTTATCCTCTCAGTCTGAAATGAACTCGCTTTATCACAATATTAAATTTGGCTTGGGGATGAGTTGGTAAACGTTTCTAAATACCAGAATACAAATTTTTGGATTGCAAGTTGTAATTGGATGATTTTGGTGGCTTCAATAACACAGATCCCCCCCTTTTTTTAAATCTCACACACACAAATTAAAACACAGTTAGTTCCAACCTTGACTAATTCCTCGGCCTAACAGCGCCGTCAGGAACCCTGGTGTGTCTGCACATCAGCAAGTGGCAGGCAGATGTTTGCAGGCGCTCCCGGCGTTCCCTCCTTACTCCCCCCACCACACCCAAAGGTAGGAAATGGAGTTCTTATTCACACATTCTCCGCCTTTTTTTTTCGCCTTTTAATCAGGTATTAAAGCTTTTTTTTAAAGAACACTTCTAGCAGCTTTCCCTTACCATCTCAATGGTCGAACACGATTCACATGCCCATACCTGGGCCAATCCCTGACAAAGGTCATGGAATGACCCTGATTGGCTTTGACAATCCCAGTTCACCCCTTGGGGTCGAGGAGAGCACAGCTCCCTGCTCCAGACCCGGTAAAGCTTGGAGGAGGGTGCTGTTAGCCAAGATGAAGGGGCAATGGCTACCAGGGGAGGCAAGCAAGTGTCTGTGTCAGAAACAGTCTCACCTCTTAGTAAGTATTAGAAAGGATGAGGAACACTAGAGCAAGAGTTTGAATCAAAGGACTTTGGAAATCCTTTAATTCAATGCTCACTTTACAGATGGATAAACCAAGCCTCAGAGAATGAAATAAGGGTAGAAGGAGGACTAAAAGTGCATCTTCTGATGGCCAGTTTGGTCTAGAACTCTTCATATCGTTGTGTAATAGTCAAGAGTCTATCGATCACAATAGGACGATAGGCTGCGCTCGCTTCTTTGGGTTTGGGTTTTTGACCGATAAATTATGAACTCACTTTCCAAGGGAAAAGAGCACTCTTCTCGAGCTTTGGCTTTCCAGTGTCTGGCACGGGGCCCTATGTACAAGAATAGCAGACTTCACAGTTGTACAGGGTCGAATGACTGATTGCGTTAAAGTCTTACCATAACCTCCAGGTAGGTGAAGAAAGCGAAGCAGAGGCTTACCCGGAGTTACAAGGTCCCCGAGGCACTGTTACAATAGCATAGCTACAAAAACGTATGCTGAAATAATACAGATGGAGGGAAAGCCTCAGAGAAATCTTTCTTATTGTTGCTGCTCATGTGTACATGTATGAAATCTTTAAAAACTGAGTTTATGGCACTGGAATGTCATGACATTCTGCCGGACGTAGAGTTAAAAAAATAACAAACAAACAATAAACAAACAGGACTAGAGTACTTAGGGCCTGTGGCTGAAGATAGGAATTTCGTTCAATACTTTTTCATAAAGATGATAGGCATACAGTGATGGGTACAAGATGAAAGGAAAAATTCAGTTTTGACAACAGGAGGAAACCCTACAATGCGGAATGAAAAGTGGACTGCGGGATTTGTGGTAGTTCCACTTTTCTTCTATGGACATATCAGACCATCCAGATGCTTGATGATTTCAGGCAGGCCCACACTGGAATGGCATGTAGTGAGCCCACACAAAGGGATGGAATTGTTCTAAGCGGGCTCACTACATGCTTTGGACACACAGAATCAGATGCATCCTTAAGCTCATAACCGCCCCAAATTATAGCCTGTCTCTTTGTTTGGGAGACCATGAGCATATGTCTTTTATTCTTCCATCTTCCATCTTCCAAGTGACCATTTGCTACCTTTCAGGGGGTGTTTTACAAAAGTTTTTAGCACTTTTTTATACCAACACTTCTAGAGTCTAATTCTGCACTTGACGTTAGAATTAAAAGACACACAGCACTCTTAACAGTTTTCCGGAAGGGATTTTGACCCTTTCCAAACTCATTTCAATTTGTGGGAGTAGTATTGGAGAAAGGCCAAAATGGCAAGCAAAAAATACCAAGTGAGTCTTCTTTTCTAGAATTGTCAGCGATGTAAACTAATACAAACAGCAAAATATAAATGTGGTGGTGGGAAAAATCCTGGGTCAGAACTGGAAGACCTAGATCTTTGCTTCTGGCTCTGCCTCGTGTGTGTGTGTGTGTGTGTGTGTGTGTGTATTTAGAGAGGAAGTGGGGTGGGACAGAGAAAGAATCTTAAGCAGACTCCACGCCCAGCGTGGAGCCCGACTCAGGGCTCGATCTCACAACCCTGACATCATGACCTGAGCCAAAATCTAGAGTCAAACGCTTAACTGACTGAGCCACCCAGGAGCCCTGCCTCCACTCTCATTTAAACATAGGCCAGGCTGAGGTTGTTTCCCCTACTAAAGAGAAAGAGATCCTGGGGCGCCAGGCTGGCGCAGTCCATAGAGCAGGCGACTCTTGATCTCGAGGTTGTAGGTTTGACCCCCATGCTGGGTGTAGAGATTACTTTAAAAAAAAAATAAAATCTTAAAAAAAGAGGAGTAAGGGTTCCTGTTTTACCCATCTCCTGGTGTGTTGTTGACATTGAAGGGTGGGGGTTAGATGGGACAATGTCATGCCAACCCAAAATCACCAGACAAACGTTAGATCATCTGTATACCTTATCGAACGATCATCTGCCAGGATATCAGAGTGAGAAGCGACCTATTACCTCCTCCAGTTAAGACATTGTTCAAATTGGGGGGCCTGAGTGGCTCAGAGGGTTAAGCCTCTGCCTTTAGCTCAGGTCATGATCTCAGGGTCCTGGGATTGAGGCCCGCATCACTCTCTGCTCAGCAGGGAGCCTGCTTCTTTCTCTCTCTCTGCCTGCCTCTCTGCCTACTTGTGATCTCTCTGTCAAATAAATAAAATCGTAAAAAAAAAAAAAGACATTGTTCAAATTCTGCGAAAAAGATAGCCTTCTTTTTGTTCCTTTCAGCCGATTCCACACCTTCTTGTTCTGCAAACCTGTGGGAAACGACTCTGTGGAAAAATACATTCAGGAAATGCTGCTTTTGGAGTTCCCCCCAAAGAATCACAATCTATGTTAGTATTCTGAAGGAGTGGAGAAAATTTACCCTTTATCAACGAGACCGCTTAGCCTATCTCCCACACTTAATTGGCAAAGACTACCCATTCCCCGGAGACTGTTACTGTCCCTTGCTTCTGTTCTAAATGGAGAGATGACATGCTTCTCTCATTTGGGGGCAGCATGCAAAAATGTGCTTTTCAGAAATTTTGCTCCTGACCTTTTAAAACATCTCCAGTTTTGAACAGAAACTCAGATGAAAATGTCCTTCTCGGTTTCTTTAGCATCGGGGAGTGGGAAGAAAGAAGAGCAGTTTCTGGGTCTTTCTCATTAGTCTATTTCTGTTTAAATTACTTTTACACTTCTCTTTCCCCTTAGATCAGGTTGCCATGTGATAGAGCCAAATACACCCTGGGACTACGAGAACCGCATGCCCAGTGGCCTCTTGAAGTCAGGCAGAAAGCTGGAAGTAATTTTCAGCTATCCTGGCCACTCAGCCCCTTCCCAGCCTGTTCTTATTACAAGGACCACTGGGCAGAACTGAGCTCTGCCAGCGAGCAATTGCAGAACCATCAAAATTAAGAGCTGAGAAGGATGTAAGCGACTGATGTAGAGTAGGTCCTTCTCTTAGCCTGGATCCCCGCAGAGTGGATTCTGAAGACAGTCTCCTTGCAGGAAGTCTGTATGGGAAGGGGCCTCAGGGAGCAGCAGTGCGGGACTGGGGAGGGCCAGAGACAGTGGGAAGGCCAGCCCAAAGGCATAGTCAAGTTGGTTTCTCCCAGGGGCAACGAAGGTTCGTCCCAGGGAAAGCTCAGAAGAGCTCGCCAAATGCGTCTCAGAACTTATATTCGGGGCAGAAGACTCCTGGGCCCCATCGGTGTTGGGTGAGCCCGTGAGCTTCTGGGCTGTGCCTCCGGGAGAGCTGAGCTATAGGAGTCCCGTGCCCTGTGGGGAAAGCGCCGAAGCAGGAACCGAGAGTTCCTTGGTACACGCAGAGGCACGGTCAGTCGCAGCCACGGGAAACTGGCTGAAACCCGTGCAGGAACAGGAGGACTTGACGTGGCTGGTGCCTAAGAGGCGTCCGGTACAGTGTTTGGTAAACTCTAGAAGTTTACCTGAGTGAACTCCATCTTGTCTCTGCCTCTCCGAGCATTTTGAGACCCTCAGAATTAGCCAGATTGCCCCTGGGCAAATCGGAGGCGGCTTCCCCCACCACCACCCGTTCCCTCCCTCGGGCTTTTGGTCACATGGTCTCACCCTCACACGTGCTGTGATCCGCAGGCGTGAGAGCAGGGGCTCACGCAGTTGTACCCACAACATTTGGGAAGAGGTTCAAAAGACCGGTCTGGCTTCAAAAAGCATAATAACAACAGAGAAGCGAATGCAAGATAGAACGGGATCAATAATTAAATGAGTGATGCAGACAGCAAGGCTCTTTGGAATTAGGACAGGAAGAGAGGCTTAAAAGGAAACCAGGCTTCGGAGACCTACTCTTGCCCCGCTATCTGTGTGCCTTACACTTTCTGAGTTCGGAGGGGAGTGACGTTTTTGTGTCATACTTGCAAATCGTGCTTTGTGACTGTCATGGGAGCTTTGGACCCTGTTCTGGGGCTAAGAATAGCTGAGCTACTAATTAGGTTACTTGATGAATACTGAAAAGGAACTCATCAAGTCCAGAGAATTCACAACGGGACCTCCTGGCCAGACCGAGATTGGCTCGAACTCGGGCCCGTGTGCTGCCCCTGACACAATGACCACCCCTTGCTTTCTCTTATGGAAAATACCAGGATGTACTAGCGATCTTGAAATTTTAATGGTTGAGTACTGGAATTTATCGACTTCTAAATTCAAGTATATGAGTATCAGAATAAATGAACATACAACTGTTTGGATACTCAAACATAAGAGTGATGGCAAAGAAACGTCATGGAGGGAAGGAATAAAGATCAGGTCTGGAGTGAGCCTAAGACTGGAGAGCAGGTGAAAAGAACGAGCCGAGGGGCATCTGGGTGGCTTAGATGGTCAAGCGTCTGCCTTCAGCTCAGGTCATGATCCCAGGATCCTAGGATCGAACCCTGAATGGGCCTCCCAGCTCAGCAGGGAACCTGCTTCTCAAGCAGCTTGTGTACTCTCTTTCTCTGTCAAATAAATAAAATCTTAAAAGAAAAGAAAAAAGAAAATGATAAACGAGAAGAAGAATATAGGAAGGTTCTCCTAGTGAAATTTAAGCACCACATTTTTTTCCCCTCAAGAGCTGGTGCTTTTGTTGTTCAGAGTAGGCAACGGTATTCCTTTTACCAGTGCATTTTAAGGGGCACCATGGCAATGAGTTAATGTTGTAAGGTGCATAGTTAAGTGCCTGGTGCCCAAAAAACAACAATAAATGATCGCATGTTAGTAACCCTTCTTTCTGTGAGAGAGCTTTGTCGATCCTTTCCCACTTCCCTCAGTGTATTTACTCACTATTCTTCATACTTTTTAAAAAACAATACAATTTTGATTTCAGGATATTTTTAGATTCACAAAAAAAGTTGCAAAGATAGTCAAGAGCATTCCCACATACTGTCCACTCCGCTTTCCCTAATGTTAATGTCTTACATTGCCCTGGTAAATTTGGGGAGACTAAGAAGTTAATGTTGGTATGTTAACTGTTAATTCCTTGCACATTTTTAAAAGTCAGCTCCACGTCCAACGTGGGGCTTGAACTCACGACCCCAGGATCAAGAGTCACATGCTCTACCCACTGAGCCGGCCCAGCGCCCCTAGATTAGCTCTTTTTGAACAAGAGATTCTAACGTGCTGTGTAAACGTGATGTGTTCAGAAATACAGTGCTACACATGGCAGGGCTCTTTTGGACATGATGCTTGTCACACAGGTGACATTATGAGATTCAAACTTTTCAAAAGGGGCCCTTAGAAACATCCCAGATGAGATGGTTCAATGGGGAGTCTACCAGATGGAATTTACGGGCCTCTATCCTAAACAGATGTTTTCCAGCTGGGAAAGCTGTGACAAGAACACGCATCCAAATGCTTCTAATGGACAGAGCTCTGCGCATGCACGTGCATACACATACATACACACACGAATCATACACAGAGCTTTTTAAGAACTGAAAATATTTAGATTGCTTAAATATATCCATTGCTTAAAAATTAAAATTAATTTCAGGTGTCAGTCACCACCGGCCCAACATTTGTTGGAGAGACTCGGGAAAGTTGGAGATGATTCTGTATTCAACACTGTTTCGCATCCAAGTGTAAGGAAAACGGTACCTTAGTTGCCTGAATCACCCAGCTGGTGAGCATCAAAACTCCACGTTATCTGAGATAGTCTTTGAGACTAATGGATTCATTTCGGCTCCCACCAAATCAGTTCTGGGCTTCTGGCTTGAAATTGTTTAAATAGTAACTAACTTCCATTTGCACAAAATCTTAACACCGGGAAGGTGGCCTCTGACTTCTTGAGCTTTTGACATTCAGCCACCAGAGGCTGCTCTGAGACCATTATCTTGCCTTCACTCTGGGTCCAAACCCCAACGGGGGAACCTATAAGGACTGATTTGGCTTCCATCCCTTTGCTCAGTGCAGTTCCCTGGCGGTCTGGGGTTGGAGTAAATGATTCATTATAGCAAGGAGGAGGCACTGAAGGAAGAAAAAACTACCCATTACTGTTGTGTCCTCCTCTCTATTTTTAAACTCTTTTTAAAAAGAGACTTTATTTATTTATTTATTTATTTATTTATTTATTTATTTATTTGACAGAGAGAAACACAGCTAGAGAGGGAATACAAGCAGGGAGTGAGAGAGGGAGAAGCAGGCTTCCTGACAAGCAGGGAGCCTGATTCGGGGCTCGATCCCTGGACGCTGGGATCATGACCTGAGCGGAAGGCAGATGCTTAATGACTGAGCCATCCAGGTGCTCCTATTTTTAAACTTTTAATCTTGTTCTGTTTCATTTAAGTAAAAGAGAATTGGCCAAGACTTTCTAACTGGACTGGTGTTTGCTAATTTTTGTTTGTTTTTTTCTCCTGTTACTGTATTTTGAAAGAAGACTCCTGAAGATTTTTTGGAAAACGTTTATTTCACAATACTTACTTCCACATGGCTTCTATTCTTCCACATTTTACCGGCATTTTATAGTTGCATTCGTGCTGTTCTCTGTTTTTTTTTTTTTAAATCTTCGTCTTTCTCCCTTATTTAAGTCTTTCTCTTTATCTAACAAATCAAAAATTAAATGAAGGAGTATCTGTAGTTAGGTAAGAAGGATTAAAACTAGTTTCGGTGCCTGTGATACATTTTGCATTTAATCTTAGACAACTAAGCGCTGATTGAAATTGTTCATTGAGAAATGAAGCTAGTTTTTTTCATGTGAAATTGTTTTCAGTCTTTTTGAGCAAAGGCATGATTGCGGCAGACTACATAAAGATGCAAAGTTTTAAAGCCATGGAAAAACACTAAGTGAATAGTTTCACTGCAGGCAAAGTCATCAATGTATTTCAACGGGGCGATTGTTTAATTCCAGGCTTTAAGAAATTTTTTTTGTTTTTGCAAAATTCCATAACTGGTTGAAAAAGATATAGTTTAGATCTATGTCTTCTTAAAGGTGCTTTCATTTTCTATAGATTACAGGGGGAAAAATCAACTGAACTTGCAGGGAAACAGATACCGATTTTTTGTCAATTTCCATCTGTCCTCCAAGGCGAACATCTCAAGGTTTCTTTTGCTCTGAAAAGAAATTCTTGAGATACCATGCAACATTCCTAAACGTTTGGTGCCATTGTATTCATAGAGTGGAGCAATCATTAGAAGTATGTGGAATGTTTTTGGAATGACTTTTGGAACGATATTTCACCTAAGTGTAATCATAAACGTGGTGATCTTTACCTAAAGTCGGATACAGCGTGGCTTATGTTTTCAGGTAACATAACAGGAGCCCTGATATATTTACTGGGGTGTATTTTACCAAAGGCTTTGACGAAGGTGGAAGGCCAACGGAAATGCATTCCTCCTGTAAAGCAGGTTCTGCTTTTCGACTTGCCCCTGCTCGGGAGCAAACCAGAAGTCATTTGCCCATGAGTAATACCTTATTAAAGCATCATGATTTAATATGCCATATTTTTCTCTCGATTTGCATGCCTGACAATCGACTTCCTAAATATCACATGCAAGCGGAGCCCTAGAAGAAAAATAGAGCCACTGAAGTAGCATTAGGTCAGCTTTGCGGGATGCATTAGCAGCCTGTCTGAACAAAGACGAGGGACTTAAGCACAGAAAATCGTCACGTGGCCCTGGGCCCTGGGAGCCTCACAGACGCGGGGCATGACTCATTATTAAACATGCCGAGAACAGACACATTCCCGGCGCGTGAAGCATCCACTGATTCCTTAAAGGAACTCCCACGCCATTTCCAACCGCTCCTGAGCGCCGCGTGGCAAGCGCACAGAGCAACTGTATTAAGATAAAATTGTTAGCATTAAAGACAGGCACTTAAATTAGTATAACCCTCAGGCCAGGTACACCTCACTAAATTGCACAGGCTTTAAAATACCGGCTTTCAATTAAAAAAAAAATGTATCCATGGCAACCTTTTTGTCAAGGGAATAGTTACCTGAAAAGGATACACATCTTTTCAAAGAAACAGGGAGAAATAAAACCCTGTTAGTTAACCATGGATGATATTACTTGGATTTAAATTTAATTGGGGGCCTGATTCAGGAGGAGAAGGGGCTTTTAAGGAAGTTTTACAACTTACGGGCTTATTTCCAGCAGAATGTGTTCTCGTGCCTTCTTTATCACCCCAAAATTCTTACGTATCAGGCTTTCATTAAAATACGATGAAATAACTATTCAAAAGAAGATACCGTGAAGTAACTTTTGGGGTTTCAGATATTTAAGAGTGAAGCGTAGCCCTCCTCTTCCTCCTGCCCATGGCGTGCCTGCCATTTTCTCAGAAAAACCCTTCAGTTAGCAGACACAGTGGCTGCGTCCTGACATTTTGCTGCAGAGGGATCTTGGGGGGGTCATTTCATGAGTATTTGCTACCAGAAGGGATGCAGGGCCATGTAAAAGCCCACGGTGTTTCTATTGTGAGGTGACGGAAACCAGCCTGTTTCCAGAGGCTCTCTCTGATGGAGCGGGCCTTCCCTGAGGTCGCGTTGTCCAGCAGGCCGCAGGGGAAAACCAGGAGTTGGGCTTCTGATGGTATCTGGTGAGACTGAGGTGAGGTAAAGGAGAACTTTAGAACTGAGGAGGCTGCCCATCTCCACTTCTCGCATCTCTGGGGTCAGGAGTGTCACGAAGGGAAAAGTTATCCTCTACTCTCTTGGGTTTGTCAGCGGGGCCCGTGAATTAAACTAACAGAAGTCCGATTAACAAAGAGGGTTTGGGCTTCAAGGAAAGCTAAACTATGGGGAAATGACGAGGAGATCTCCGACAACTACGGGGGCAGGGAAGGGCTATGTTAGTGTGGTCTGTTTATGCAAACTCATTTGGTGTTGACAGCCTTCTTCGATGAGAAGAATCACTCCTCTTCTCTTCCCCGTGGGGGGAGCACCTTCCCCAAAGGGAAATTTATGCCCTGATTTTAGGCAGATAAGAGGACAGAGAACTCTTCCTGCATCTGTTGGTTCTCAGCTGCCTTATTTTTTTTTAAAGATTTTATTTTTAAGTCACCTCTCCATCCCACACGGGGCTTGAACTCACAACCGTGAGATCAAGAGCTGCGTGCTCTGCTGCCCGAGCCAGCCAGGCGCCCCAGTTCTCTCAGTTGCCTTCAGCACAAAATCTCAATGCCAAAGTGGTGTATTTGAGGGGGGGGGCATATTCTGATCTGCTTCGGGAAGCAGACACCTCAAGCTCGGGTATGAGTCAGAGTCAGTCAGGGCTGGCTCAGTTTAATGAATGGGTGTGACTGCCTGCCAATAAAACTTTATTTATGGACCCTGGAATTTGAATTTCATATACTTTTCCCATGACTTGAAATAGAATTCTTTTGATTATTTTTTTCAACCATTTGAAAACATTAAGAACCATTCTTTGCCGATCCTACGAGAGCAGGCAGCCGGCAGGATTTGGCCCAAGGGTTGGAGTTTGCGGACCCCTATTACAGAGAAGTGGTTCCCAAGCCAGGGCCTTAGGCCCACCTGGGAACTCCTCAGAAATGCAAATTTCCAGGCAGCACTGCAGAGCTGCTGAATCGGAGACCCTGGGGTGCCCCCCCCCCCAGAAGCCCTGCAGGGAACTGTGACCTGAGCGAACATTCGAGAAGCGCTGATCTAGACCAACCTAGGGTTCTCCACCTTGGTCTGATCATTCTAGTCCCCTAGGGGACCTTTAGAAAAAAAAATCTCCCCACCCAGGCCCAGCCCAGATCAATTAAATCAGAGTCTCTGGGAGTGGAACCCTCTCACTACCTTTTAAATCTCTTCCAGGTGATTTCAAAGGGCAGACAAGCCCGCTGCTGCTTTCACTGTGCCAATAAGGACACTGAAGCTCAGAGAGAAAGTGACTTGTCTGAGATACACCTCAAGAGGAAACGGGCGTGGCATAGTCCATTTAAACTTCTAGATATGAGGGTGCTACAATAATATGTTCCATTATGGAATGTATTCACCCAAAGCTTCAGGGGTCGTGTTATCTTTTATTACTAGTGCTGATTAATTTTAAAACACGTCTGAAACTTGCCCTAAATAAAATGAAAACTAGTTTTAGAAACTCATTAGGCCAGAGGATGTGACTGTAATTGGAAGAAATAAGGCACAGAGGCTCGGGACAGTCCCATTGCAAGCACTTGTGGAGCTACTTGCCCGTGGATCTGAGCGTCTGGTTCCTGCTCTGTGTCTAGAACCCGCGTAAATAGTTACAGTCTTAAATATCACCGAGGACAACGAGAAACCACCATTTGGTGGGTCCTCTGACTCTTAAGGACTCCTATGCCTTGGGTGGTTTTTTTGTTTTGTTTTTCTTACTTTAAGTAGGCTCCATGCCCAACGTGGGGCTCGAACTCACAACCTGAGATCAGGAGTCTCCCTCTCCACCGACTGAGCCAGCCAGGCGCCTCTGGGTGTTTTTAAACGGAACTTTCCCAGGCTGAATGCCTTGTTCTGATTTTCTCAGCAAAGGTTGTGCCCTATCTGTGCATTCCCCAGAAGGAAGAACACAGGCTGTGTACCCAAAACAGAGTTGGAGAAAGTAAGGCACAGATCGAAACTGAGTCACGTGATGAATACAAGTAGAGTTTCACAAACATATGAGTGACCATTGGGCATTTTCTTGCTTTAGTCGTTACCTCATCATAACAGAAGCTGTAGTTTGTGAGTATTCACTCTGCGCTGCATTCTCATGCTTGTATGGTTTTTTTTTTTTCATGCTTGTATGGTTAAGAGAGTGCTTTCAGGGGCCAGTCAGCCTGAGTGTGTAAACCAGGACCTGTAGCCTCCGAGCTTTATGACCTCAGCAAGTCACTCTGCCTCTGTGCCTCAGTTTTCACTCCTACTATCAGTACCCATTTTCCTGGGGGTAAGGGAGAATCTAACGTGCTCCCAAGTGTCTGGCATTTAGTAGGCCCTCCGTAAATGTTAAATGATATTATTTTGAAAACAAATTGCTTTATTCAAATCACACTAACATTGAGGGAGAATAAGCAGATGGGCCAGTTATTGGGTGACAGTTTGGAAGGAGGCTGTTCCTGGAGTCGGCGCTCCTAGCCACATTGTTGTGCTGCATTCATTGGGAATAATAAATCTAGTATTTCTGGACAGTGTTTTTTTTTTCCATGTGCAGTATAAACTTTTTGGCTGGATTCGCATACCCCTGGACCTTCTTTTCATCTGGATGACTTTTCAGTGCCTCCAGAACTGACCCCGCACCCCCCACAGGACAATGAAGCAGGGAAAGGGCCCCTCCTCCCAACAGCTTCCCCTGCAGTTGTCCCCATGTCAGGGAACAGTGACTCCAATTACAGCTGTGTTCCAGAAGAGAACCTGGAAGTCATCCTAGAGCCCACTCTGTCGGCAGATCCCCTCGGCTCGGCTGCCTCAGTATACCCCGCACGCCTGCCCCGGCCCACCACCGTGTCTCACCTGGTCGACTTGGCTGAGCAGAAAAGCATCCTCAGCGCAGTAGGGCCCAGCAGTCATCCCGAACTCTAGAAAGTCGCTTGGCCATTGTCAGTCCTCGGCACCAAAGCCTCAGAGTCTCCCGTACCCCGCTCTGAAGAAAACCCCCAACTCTCCTGGTGATCTGCTGGATCCTGTGTGACCTGCAAAAGCTGTCCCCCCGCAGCACACACGCGTGCGCACACGCACGGCCACACGCACCCACGTGCTCACGTTCCTGAGGCCCAGCTCCATCACAAAGCCCACTGTCCTGCTTCCTCACTTCCTTAGGGCTCTGCTGAGATGTCGCTCGGTAGAATGACTTCCCTACCCCAGCACTCCCTGCGCCCTGGCCAGAACCTCTGTCACCGTCAGAGCCGCTTGGTATTTATTTGTGGCTTGGTCTGTCTCTGTCCCTCCACTAGAAGGTACGCCGACGAGGGCAGCCCTCAGTCTCTTTGTACCCATCTGCCTGCCTCCCCAACACCTAAAACCATGCCGGGCACACAGTAAGCACTCAGTAAACACCTGCTGAAGGAATGATTGACCATTCGGGCGCAAGGAGAGTGTGCTGTTGCAACTCTGTTAGCACGAGGTGAGGGCATGAGAATCCTCAGCCTCGTTTTCTTTTTCTTTTTTTTTAAAAGGAACTTTGTTTTGTTTTGTTTTGTTTGTTTTTTAAAGATTTTATTTATTTATTTGACAGAGAGAGACACAGCAAGAGAGGGAACACAAGCAGGGGGAGCGAGAGAGGGAGAAGCAGGTTTCCCGCCGAGCAGGGAGCCCGATGTGGGACTCGATCCCGGGTCTCCGGGATCATGACCTGAGCCGAAGGCAGTCGCCCAACCAACTGAGCCACCCAGGCGCCCCTCTTTTTCTTTTTTTTTTAAATGTTTAACAAGTACCTTTTTTTCCAAGATTTTACTTATTTATCTGACACACAGAGAGAGAGAACACAAGCAGGGGGAGTAGCCGTAAGAGGGAGAGGGAGACACAGGCTCCCCACTGAGCCAGGAGCCCTACGTGGGGCTCAATCCCAGGACCCAGGGATCATGACCAGAGCCGAAGGCAGACGCTTAACCGACTGAGCCCCCAGGTGCCCCGCGGCCTCTTTTTCTTGTAGAAGTCCTTGTCTTTATGCTTGAGATCTTTGGATGCCCTGGGACTGATGAAAATCTGCTCATAGGAATCTATAGGTATCTACGTGTTGCTAATGAAATCAATGGGTAAATCGCCGAGGCACCAGTTAGAAGGGAAAAGCCCTCCACGGGCTGCATGCTTTCCTAACTGTGGAAATGAATCACAGAAACATATTCCAATGGGAAAGCCTTGGAGAAATTCTGAATGAAGGAGGAAAACCTCATTTACAGTGCTAGAAAAATAGCTCTAAAACTCACATCCTGTCCTGCAACAGTGACCCCTTTTTCCACGAAGAATACCCCATCAATAAGCATCCAAATGGGGTTTTTTTCTCCTGTCTAGAAACGATCAAATGAACACAGCCCGAATCTGGAGAGCCATTAAAGGTAAATAAAAATCACTAAAGTGCTTCACTGGGTTTTCGAGGATAACAGTGAACTCCTGATTTCCCTTGAAGGTGCCCCATGAGATACTTCGGGAGGTGGATTGAGGTTGGCGATTTCAGAACGAAAGCAAAGCAAGTGGTGAATCCCAGACACTCCTGTAGGCGGCCCAGGGGGTGAGGATCGCGGCACCAGGTGCTGGAAGAGCTTCGGAGTCAGAGAGTAGGGTTCCAGTTTGTCATATACACACCAGAAACTTGCTCCGTCTTCAAAGGGGCCTGACACGTACCGGGTCCACGAGAGATCCGCGATTCCTTTCACCTCTCATTTCACGTAGCACAAATACTCACCAGCGCATCTCTCTAGTACAGCTGTCCCCTTCTCAATTTAAGTTTTAACTCAGACTTCTTAGAGCAGAGTGTATCAGCTGCTTTTGAATTCCTTTAATTGCATGAGATTAATTTGCCCAGTTGGAGTAAAGTCCAGCCAGTGGGTTGGTTTCTAAAGATGACCGTAACAAAATTATCTCCCCCCCCCAACAGAGTTTAGGAGAAATAGCAGTAGGGCTTTTTGATATGACACAGGTTATCCTGTTCGTTGTCTGATGTTATTTAAATCACTCACATTGAAAGTATTTTAAATGGTGGCACCATTTATGAAATAGGCAAGCAATGTGAGCTCTTCCTTTTGGAAATTATTAAATTGAAGGAGAAATAAAATGAAGCTTCATTTGAATGCAGTTCCTCAGACAGTTCAAAGAGCTCTTTAATATATATGGAGAAAGGCAAGGCACCGCAATTCAAGGTTTGCATTCTTTCCCCTGCCAAGACTGTGTGTTTATCTTGCATCTTGTATCAGGGGAATAGTATAAGAAAGCCTATCTCAGTATGCGTGAATTTTCCCGAGTGGTTCCCAGCAGAGGAAAAACTCTTGATGAGCTATCTAGTTATAAGGAAATAAGGGCAACTATTCTTTTCTTAGTTATGAAAAGAGAGTTTAAAAAAAAACAGCCTGATCTGTGTCTAGCAAAGGAAAGAGGCATGTAAGCCGTGGTTCTGGCTCATCTTGAGTTTTTCGTCTGCTGGGAACCACTTATTGAGTTGTGCCAATCAGGGGAAAAAAATACAGCCATTTCAGCAGTCTTTCTCTGCATCTGAGAAGTGTCAATCTAAAGGATAAAGCATTGTCTTTTTACAAGCAAGGAGCTCAAATCCTGTTGAAAGCTTCTTTTGATTAAAATTTCTATTCACCTTCTGTCCATGTGATTATCAATGAACCAGCCTGATTTGCTTGTTGCTAACATATAAGAACTGAGATCTGGTTCACAGAAGTAAATGTCTTTTTAATCTCTAAGGCTAATTTAAAAATCAGCTTTGAGCATTAAAATATTAAAGGTTTGAGAGACTAACTCTTTTCCAATATAAGAAAAATAAGAGAGAAGAAAGAATAGGGATAAGAAGTAAAGCAGTAATGATATAAAGAAGTGTGACCAGTTATTCCTAGCCATACTTAAACCCAGTTGTAAAAAATGAATTTAAATCAAGAATGATGCCAATTAGGAATAAAAAGAAAAAAAAATTAATTAGTCTAATGAATTATTAGGACATCTGGTTTGTAGGATTTTGATTCCTGGAGATTTGAAAGAATGTTAGTCTAAAACGGTTTGGATCAGGGCTGTCTAATATATGTATTTG
The DNA here is from genome assembly GCA_004023965.1 of Spilogale gracilis. Classification (NCBI taxonomy): domain Eukaryota; kingdom Metazoa; phylum Chordata; class Mammalia; order Carnivora; family Mephitidae; genus Spilogale; species Spilogale gracilis. The sequence continues at coordinate 41,339 of PITA01005818.1, forward strand.
CCACTACACATGGCAAATCAGTCATAAAGTCCGAGCAAAGTAAATCTGTGGTGGGGGAAAGAGGAAATGCCAATCAGATCATACGTGCATGACGTGGTGACATTCCCCTTGAGGTTCAGCAGGGGCCATCAGGCATGTAACCTCTCAAATGCTCTGCCCTGACTCTTTGGTTAACTCTGGGCCAGATAATTATAACGTACTGCCAATACAGGAAGTGAGTTTAAGGACAAGAAATTGATTTAATCACCAGCGCTGTATCTTTTTGTTTATTTTTAATTATTTTTAATTTTTATCAAAGTAATATATCTTCAAAGTACAAATATACTAAAGACTTGTAATAAAAACAGCTGTCCCCCTCCATTCTAGGAGCAATCACTTTCAACTTGTAAATATTTCCTCTGATAATGGACTTTGATATTTCCCATAATATGCTTCTATTGTTCTTTCTTGGCTTATGAATTTTAGACCTTACCTTTCATATCCTGCATAGGATCAGGAGGAAATGACTTCTCTTGCATCACCTTCCACATCCCACCCCACACCCTCCCAGTGAAAGCGTGTCAGTTAGGAACTGTGTTCATCTGTGAACAAAGTAGCAATTTATTTTTCCCACCAAACATGAAGTTCAGGCAGGGCTCATTCAGAGACTCTAAGATGTCCTCGGGAATCCAGGGTCCTCCCGTCTTTCCTGTTTGCCAGCTTGACCACGTGTCCCGTCCCTCTCACGGTGACACAGCGGCCCCAGTCCCTCAGATACTGCATCCATACTCCCCATGGGGGAACTGGGAAGGCCAAAGGGCAAACCGTGCATCTCTTCTAAGAGCTTTCCCAGGAGTCCGCCACAACAACTTCTATTACATTTCCATAGGCCATTACAATGTCCCATCACACCCACACTTGCCAGGGAGACTGGGAGACGTTCTTCAGCTGGGCACATTTCTACCACCACGTACACTGAAGTTCTGTTGGAAAGAAACAAGGGGAAGATGGATACTGGGCTGGCTCCCAGCAGTCTCTGCCGCAAGATCTGTATCAGACACTGCTGCTGATTTAAGGAGTGTCTTAGGACTGGGCTTCTTTTTATGTGCATTCTTTCACTTTTCCTGGAATTAATAATAGTGTCGCCTTTTGCTTATATCCATGTGCACCTGTTCATCCTCAAATGTGATCTCTCAGTATCATTTTCTCCCCCTGGAGACCTCTGTCCAGGAGTTGTCCATTTTCCTGCTCCAGCTTAGTTGCAGGCCTTTTTAGAACTGCCACACCTGTCATCTTTGCTTCTCTTTATGTTGGCTTCTCTGTTTTCTGAGTCCCGTTGGCTTATTCTTCTCAGCTTAATTCCCTCCTTTTGCTAAAACATATCTTTGAGTGGATTCCAAAGAAAGAGTAGAAGCGATGCAAAAATTCTGAGTCTTTCTATGGAAGAAAATTACATTCTATCCTGACATTTGATGAGTAGTATGACTTGGTATAGAATCGTCAGTTAGAAATCCTTTTCTCTCGAGATTTTATAGCTCTTAGCTTCCAGTATTGCAGTTGAGAAGAACATAATAAATCTGTTAGCAAAATTTCATCATTTATAGAGAGCCTTCTGCTGATTGTCGTTATTATTAGTTGTAACAATTCAGTAAACACTTATTGACTAATTGACCACATGTTGTGTGCTTTTATATACAACAAGTCCATTGGCTAGGCTATAGTACCCGTAATTCACTGCAACTCTAATCTAGGGGTTGCTGTGAAGGCATTTGTAGATGTGGTTGATAGCTACAATCAGTTGACTTTAAGTAAAGTAGACTATCTTTCAGAATGTGGGTGGGCCTCATCCAATCACTTAGAGGCCTTAAAAGCAAAACTGAGGTTTCCCTGAGGAAGAAGAAATTTTCCCTCAGAACTATAGGATGAGCTCCTGTCAGCCTGCCCTACAGATGTCAGACTTACCAGTCCTCACAATCACGTAAGCCGAGTCCTTGAAATAAATCTCCCACCAGTTTTATTTCACTGGAGAACCCTGACTGATACAGGCCTCACTGACCTCAGAATCTAGGAAAGGGGCTAATAAGACAAGTAAAAAATATATTATTATAATAACATTCTTCTTGCAAATTTAAGCACAAAATTGTAGCAAAAAAGTAGACGACTTGGAAATTGAAGAATTACTTTGGGGAAGTAGGACAATATTGTGTTGACATGAAGCAGAAGGTTTAGCTGGGAGTCTAGAGAATATCTGACAGCAGGAGGAGTATATAAAAACCATTGCCAAGTTCATGCATAAACCTTTACCAGATTACTGAGAGGAAGATAATGAAGGATCAGCCATATTTAATCCATCAACAAAACTAGGAAATGTCAAAATATTTCACCTCTGAAAGCAGGAAATTATTAAATAGTTATGATTAAAATTTTAAATAGCATGATTTGTTTTACTTCCTTAATTTTCCAGCAAGGAAATATCAAGTTCAATGTATTGAAAACCTTGACTGGTGACCAGTTAGTTAGCTCTGTCCTGTCTGCAAGTCTGCCCTTAGGGAACACTTTCCAAAATCATTTCTCATAGTTTATCTATTCCTTCCGTTTTTGTATTCAAAGATTTCTTTCCTTCTTTCCAGAGTCTATCATCCAAAACACCAAGATAAGCAATAGTTACCAAAACACTTTCCCACTCATGATTTCATCAGTCTTGGTCCGTCGGGTTGCTCCCACAAAGCACCACAGACCAGAGGACTTAAACACAACAGACGTTTATTTCTCACGTTCTAGACGCTGGAAGCCCCAGATCAAGGTGCGGGCACATTGGGTGGGAAATAAGAGCGCACTTCCTCCTTCACACAGCTGTCTTCTTGCTTGGAGCTAGCTCTCCATGATCTCTTTTACAAGGGACTAGTCAGTCTCATTCATGAGGCTCCACCTTCATGACCTAATCGCCTTCCCAGATAGCCCCCCACTTCCAAATACATCACATTTTATGCGTTAAGATTTCAACATTTGTATTTTGGGGCAGCACCAATATTCAATCCATAATTTGCTCAACTGTCCCCTGAAAATTGGGGTTAAAGATGTCCGTTGGTTTACTTGAAGTCCATCAGTGAGCTTACCGGCCACACTGACACCAAAAATGGACTCCTCATGGCCTCTAGGACCCGCGCTTCTGGTCTGCCACATTGCCTCCGTCAACCAGCTGAAAGAAACTGCCTTGAGGTGTACCTACGCCCACTGAGGAGAAACCTGTTGCTTTTTTGTGACCTCCTGTAAGAATTGTAGGTGGGATTTTCTTCTTTTTCTAAGCTGGGCCTTGTGTCGCTGTAGACTTAAACTACCTTCTCTAATTACATCAAATACGGCATTCCTCAGATTGTCCTCTGCCACCGTAAGTGTGAAGCCACCGGGTTTCTGGAACCTCTGCAGGAGGGGAAAGGCTTTCTTTTCATACACCCCACACACTGCTCTTACACCAGGCACTCTGCCCGGCTGGCTGGCTGGCTAGGTTCAGCTTGGTTTTCACTGACTTATAATGACGTGTCCTCACACGTATTTCTTTTTTTTTTTTTTTTAAGATTTTATTTATTTATTTGACAGAGAGAAACACAGCTAGAGAAGGAACACAAGCAGGGGGAGTGAGAGAGGTTAAAGCAGGCTTCCCGCCGAGCAGGGAGCCCGATGTGGGACTCGATCCCGGGTCTCTGGGATCATGACCTGAGCCGAAGGCGGTCGCTTAACCAACTGAGCCACCCAGGCGCCCCAGTGCTGTTTGTTAATGATACCACCATTAGCTTTGCTGGCTTAGTGCATAATGAGAAGATGGCAGAGATGACCATCACAAATTACCGTCTCTCTTCCCAGTGGAAATGCCCGCCCATGGACTTCCCAGGGGTTATTGTATATATTCCTCCCGGAGATCTTTGGAATCTGTGGCTGACAGTGTGTGCAAGTATGTATGAGCAAAAGCGTGGGCTGCCTTCATATAAAACCATAAAAAATGTGGCGTCTCACAATCACATCCATGAAGTTGAGGTTCTGTTTTAGAAGGGTGGCCTCTAGTCTTTCACTCTTGTCTGTTTATGGCGCCCAGATGTGGGAGCAGTAGGATGGGAGACGACATTGTGCTTGTTGTTTTCTTAAACACAAAATAGATATGACATTATGGTAAAAATAAGTTTCTATGGGAGTCTTTCCCCTTCTCGCTGTGGCAGTGGCGGCCGACAGGTGGGCGTCCGACAGGTGGGCGTCCGTGTCTCGGGGACGCTGCCTGTTGAGTTGCGTTCTCTCTGCACGTACACTGGCTGAACACCTTCTGCCCAACAGGTACAGTGCTAGTGGCTGGGGTTGCAACAATGAATGGGACACCATTCTTGCCCTTGAGAGGACTCGAGAGGGGAGGATGACAGTATCCCATGGAAGGGACAGGAGAGGTGTATCGAGGTCTGCTCAAGCTGGTGCCTACCATCTCCTGAATTGGCACCACTCTTTCCCACTCTGTTCAGTGTCCTCGTGGTGGGAGAGGAGGGAGTATTTACAGCATGGAAATTGGCAAAGGCTACCACAAATCTTGGCTTTTTTTTTCCCTTGAGAGCTGGTTGTTGAACATTTACCAGCACACCACCAGGTGCCTATGAACTGCTTTATGGGCATAGAGAAGGGAAGGGATTAGTTTGTCTTGGGCATTGGGGAAAGCGCAGAAGAGGGATGACATTTGACCCTGTAGGATGGTAGGGGAGTGAGGTAAAGGTGAAGAAAGATGGCTGAAACTTGGAAAGGGAGAGAGGAAATCCCAGCTCACGTTTACCTTTGAGGTGATGGCCAGAGAAGGCAAACGCAGTTGTCAGAAGCTTCTGTTGAGGGTTAGAAATGAGATGCACCTTGGGATTTCACTCAAGTGATACTGAATGGCAGCAGCTCCGGGTAGCTCCCTGGGTCCTGGGGCTGAAGCGGAGGGCAGGGAGAGGCATAGTATATCGCAAAGTGAATCAGAGTCCTTTGATTGGTGGGGGGACAAAAATGCGGATTCCCCGGTTCCTCCTCAAACCAGTAGGTCTGATTCTTTTGGACAAGGAGCAGGGACTTTGCAATTTGCGATTTTAACAGTCTCCCCAGAAGTTTCCTTGTACACTCCAGCTGGAGAAGCAATATTTCCGAGTTCAATCTGGCGTGATTTTTACCCACATCACCCCCAGAGGACATTTGGTAATTGGTTATTATGGGCTGTCACGGCTGTGAGAATGCCACAGTGTCAACACAGCACCCTCCGCGGAGAGTGATCTGACCCCCAAATGTCACTAGGGCTGAGGTAGGTCTAGGTTCTAATAAAGGGCTTCCAAATAGGTACGAGTCAGCTTGTGTCCCCAGGTGGGCCCTTTGCCCGTAAAGGTGTGGGGCTGGGGTTGGGTTGGACCTCCAAGTCCCAATACTGGGCTGTTGAGTTTTCAGAGAACTGGGCAGAATTCCTACCTCCCGAGCCCATGTAGATGACACTCTGGAAACGGCCCTGTTCATGATCTGCTAACTTGTTATTTTTGCCTCTGATATAAGAATTTAAAAATATTCACTGAATTAGTCTCACAAAATTGCGGCCGCTTCTTGGGAAACAAAATATACCACTGCTACGTACACAGGGTAGCTGTCGCTGGACTTACACTTTTTTGAAATCACACTGGCTAAGAGTTGAATGAAGTTACTGTTTATGCAGAGTTAAGAAAGCCGACTTCGGGGAATCTTTTTAAGTCTGGGTTTAAGTTTGTAAGAAGCCAGCTAGCTTTCCTCCCATCCTAGTCCCTTCTAATAAGTTCACTAGATCAGCCCTATTAGAAGATGAGCCTAGTGAGAGGTAGATACATTTACCTTAAAATTGTCTTCACCGAACATCAGTGTTTCTTTTTCTAATAACAGTAGTATCTGAAATTATGCCTTGGGACCTTAACAAAGATTCTTGGTTACTTGGCATTTCCACAGATTTCGTGTGCAAGTTCCCGTTCAGATTTGTTTTGCTTTTTTTTAGACTGGCTATACAGTTCTTCTATATGGAAATGAGGTGGGTGGCGCCCTCCTCCCGAGGTGCTCTGCATAACAATTCTGTTTCCTCCCCTGCGGCTTTGCCAAAATAAGGCTTCGGGGCAACATAACCCTTTTCAAAAAAGATGGTTGGGTTCTGAACGTTGCACTTCTTAGGCTGAAATAATCGTGCACCTTCCAAACGCCTGGAAGCATCTGGAAACCTAAGAAGGACGCTCCTAAAAGGCAGAGGCCTTAAGGCCCGGAGCTAGTTAGGCAGGCTTTGGGCAGACCCCGAGCAGCGAGATAAGAATAGAACTCATCCTTTACTTCGGGAGCGAAAGCAGTGTTTCCAGCTGCTTCCAGCCATTTAAATCCCGAAAGCTCTCTAATCCTGGCGGAGGCAGCCTTTCTGGCTCCCAGGACCCACCCCTTCCCCCTGATTGGCGGGGCTCCTCCGGGGCCCAAGCCAGCCACCTACGACGTCTCTGAGACCCGATTTGAAATAAGAGCCAGGCGGTCCTCGCTTCCCTGAGCCCGACTTTTCATAGGCTGGGGAAGAAAAGCTTGAGAAACTTGACATTGTCTTGGGCAGAGTGCGTGTAGCAACAGATCAAAGAAAAAGGAGGAAAACGTGCTCTTTGCTGCCTGTGGATCTCAGTTGCTTTTGTCTCGCGGGCTTCTGTTGGGTTTGGTGTTTCCCCTCCGAAGACCGCGGCGTGGGCTTCGAGACAGCTCGCTCCCTGCCGGATGGGTCATGGAATTCTAAACATGAGGCAGGTAAGCTCCGGGGGCTGCCCAGGCGGGCGGAGAGGGAGGGCGCAGCCTGGGGACCCCTGTGACGGTACTCCGGAGAGCTCGCTGGGTTAGCAGATGCCTGCCCAGGTGCTTCCATTTGGCGTGAAGACCCGGCTGCATTTTCCTAAGGGAACCGACGAAGCCGCTTTTCTGAGCCCCCTCCCGCCCCCCACCCTTTTACCCCCTCCCCGCTTTGCCCCTGATGGTGATTGGTGATGTCAGCCAGTCATTGTAAAGGGCTTAAAAGCGGTTTGTAGAATATGTAAATCAATTCCAGTTTGCAGTCGCCGGAATGTAGTGAGCCCGATCCGTCTCAAGCTTTTAGCCTCTATCCTACGCTTTGGATTAGAATAAAGATAAGTGAATATCCTGAAAAAGAATTACACGGGGCGTCTTATCTCATTTTGGCTTCCCATTCTGAGCACTTAACTGTGTTGCTGGCTGAGAAGGCGGAACCAGCCTGAAGTGAGCAGAGACAGCCCTTCCAGAAAAATGCGGATTTATTTTTCTGTTCTGGCAGTTTTGAAACTGTGTTGCTTCTGGACGTGAGAAGACAACCCTAAAGCGGGGAGCTGAGAAAGGCTTGAGGTTACTGAAAATGAGTCTTTGAAAGGAATTCTAAACAGGCAGCTTCTTTGGGGCAGAATGATAACATTCCTTATCAGCCCAGGCAGAGGTTTATAGCTTTACCAGTAAGAAAAGGAAAAGAAAAAAGTGGGTGTTTGCAGCCAAGAAAAGGGTGCATTTACAACTTACTCAAACTTATGGAAGACTCTTATGTCAGTATATAAATATCAAGATCACTACTCATAGGAAGGGAAGACAAGATTGGAAAAACATGCTGGGAAGCTGGCAAGGGTGGAGAATTACCAGAGGAGTGTTAATTGCTTTTGCCAGCTCCCAGCAAATCTGGGTGGGAAAAGTTAGCTTCTGTATTACCACCAGAAAAGCTCTTCGCTTTTTTTTTTTTTTCTAAATGGATTCAGCATCTGCCACCCCGAGCACTTTGGGGGAGGTCATTTGCATAGGAAGCAAACTTTCCCTTTTGGGGCCAGGGTGAGAGGTTTAGAACTTTCTGTCCATTTCCTGCCGCTTTGGGAGGTGGTGCAGACCCCCGCCCCCCATCCTCCCAACGGACGGGCGCCGAGACCCTCTGACGCTTGCTCCCTAAGCAAGCAACTAAGCAAGTTGCAGTGAGTGCAGAAAAGCACATTTAGACGAGCAAGTGCCCTGTGTGTTTTCAAGAAGCCCAAATGGAAAGGATCTAAAAGGAAAAAGAGGAGCGCAAAACAATTTTGACAAAGGTCCTTAGCTGGAACAAAGAAGTCATTTGATCCTGTGCAGGGCCACCTGTCCTCCCCTTGCTGGGGTCTGAGCTCAGTTTTCAGAATCCCTGTTCCCACACACTGCCCGTGGAACAGTGGCACTCCCCGTGCCTGATGCCAGGAGGCATATGCGGTCCGGCTTGGCGTGATTTCCGCCGTGCCTGGCGCGTCGTGGCATTCGCGTGAATTGGAATTCAGCCCGGTATTGAAGTTTTAAGGGTACACATGTAATAATTCCTTTGTCATTTAGCGAATGAACGACTTTTTAATCCTCTGACTCTCTCTCTGTGTCTCATAATTTTTGGCCTCTTCCAAGGGTGCGGTAGGGAGTGGGATGCTGGGGGGGTGGGCTGAAGGGGGAGAGAAGGGGGAGAGTCCAGTGTTTCAAGCGTCTCAGGCGTTATTGGTGTGGATTAAGTCTAACTTTATCTGAGTTTCTCTTGGGGCAAACTGCTGTGTCCCCAGCTGGGTGAATGGCACCCACCAGCCCGTCTGCCACCCCAGCCCGGCAGCCCCCATCCAACAGTTCCGTGGTGTCATCAGCTGGGTAATGAAATCTAATCTCTTCGCGGAGGAGTGATCCATCCTCGGGGCTGCACAATGCAGAACAATGGGGTGGCCGCCCGGAGACCCCTGCCACGTACTAGGTTTAGCAGGTAGCCAAGAGTCGCCAGCAGAAGAAGAAAACTGCGTGCCTGGACATGAGATTCAGAGGGGTTTGGCTTTCTAACAGGGTGTCAGGAAAAAAAAAAAAACGCATAGAGGGTTAATATTATTTGAGGGTTCCGAAGGACAAAAGAAAAGTGTAAACCTGATTTGCCTTTATCAGGAAGTAGTTTCAAAGTGTGTGCCAACCTTTCTCCGCACTCTGATCCTAAATGGGAAACTTTCCCGAAACTTCCTTGAGAAGGAATTTGCTGTGTTCCCAGGAGAAAGGAAAGGCATGGCCACCTGTTGGGGCAGCCCCCAGCGAGGAACCACAGGTTTGCCTGCGGCATTCTCGCCGCTGCGGCTACCCTCCCCACTCTTTGTCCCCACACGGGAGAAGAACAAATAATTTTTTCTCCAGTTGGAAAGGAAAAAATCCCCTTCTCCAGACAAAACTGCCTACCAGAACTAGCTTGCGTTTTTACTATCCTGATGATTTTCCAAAACACTCCCAAGAAAAGAAGGCGCACACTCTGATCTTGGGTAGACTAAAACAGATTGTCGCCTGTTGTTGCCTTAGAGCCTGAAGGGCAAACACAAGGCAGTTAGCCTGTGCATTAGGCACCTGCTGGATTCTTGCGTGGCGCTGTTATAGGGAAGCTGCGACTGGCCTGTTTTGCATTCTTCAAATTGGAATTAAAATGCCCAAGGACATCTGGTTTAGTAATGAACGTCTTTGTATTCATCTTTCCTTTGAGGATTAGAAGGGCCTTTCCGAACATGATCTATTTATTCTCTGTCACACCCCCAGGAGAGAACCGAGGTGGCATTTTGATCCTCATTGAACAAATGGTGAGGTGAAGGCAGAGAAGGGGCAGAGTATAAAGATACGCAGCAAATTAGGAGCAATTCTGAGGATGAGTGCGACCCACTCTGAAAGGTCAGGCTACGGGGGCTTGCGAGGCTTGGAATTCGAGGTGATGGGATTTAAAACAGGACTCGCCTACAGCACCCTTTTCCTTATGGTTCTGTAGCCAGCACGTAGTGTCCCAAGTATGTTTTACGGTTTCCTCCATTTGAAAAGCCTATAAAAGTTGAAAAGGCATTTCTGTTCTCATTTGTCCCAACATTGGAATAGAAGGGTACTGTAACCAAGCGGAATTTAAAATATGTATCTGAGAAATGTTCCCTTTCAACAGCTGTTCCAAGTTTTTGCACGTGGTTTGGAGGTCCAGTGGAAATGTTCCTCTCTTCCCGGCTATCTCTCCTTTGCAGGGAATGTTAAAATCCTAAGACTTGCTGTCAGATTAAAGACTCTTATTGGTCGTTTTGAAATATTCAAGTTGGCTTTTCCTTGCCATTCGTTGTGACATGCGTTCATAGTTTGCTTGGCTGTGGACCACATAGGCTGTGGGCAAATCCTTTAATTGGTAGGTGCATGTTATCCACAGACATTCCAGCAAGTTTTAAGGCTAAGTGTGTATGTGGATGTCTCCTGGCTTTGATCCCTTGTGTGGTAAATAGACATCCAAGGTAGCTATGGCAACCTGCGCTGCACGGTGTTTCATGCAAGGGGGGGATTTGGTCCCTGGACAAAGAGTAATTTGTTTGATTAGAAAAAGGTGGGGCTGATCAGGACACTTTTTAACCCGCATGATCTGGAGACCCCACTTCATCCAGATCATTTGGATTTTTCTCCATAGGCAAAAAGAATCCACGGTTAGCTACGACCAAAGTATTTTGCAGATGAAATATAAATGCTTTTCAGTCAAACGGTGGCTGCTTCCAGAAAGCTAACTTATGAAATGAAAGGGAAAGCCAACACGTGACCAATCTCCCTGTTACACTTCGTATGAATGTTTGCATTTTCAGAATTTGGTGGGGTTTTAAAAAGACAGACCCCAGTCCGATTGGGCAGTGTGCATTTCAGTCAGTCACCTGCAGAGGTCGGGCTTGCAGTGTCTATGATGGAAGGCGGGGCGGTGGACGCCGCTGCCAGGACGCCGCTGCCGGGGAGCCCAATTGGAGGCCTAGAACAATTCCTTAGCGATTCTTTAATCTTGTGACCAAAGCCACGATGAAAATGAGTTCATTCAAAGAAGAGAATATCAAGTACGCTATGATTAAAGAAAGGGCTACAAAGCCAGGTCAAACAGGAATCTAATCTCCCATTTAGATATGGGACAGTTTTATCAACATCTTTCTGGCTCATTATCAACTTCTTTTATTTCACATGAAACTCATCTGGGGGGGTTGTTCTAGAAGGTTGCTTGCCTAGTTTTATAAGCAGGCATGTCCTAGAAATTCCTTTCAATAAAAAGGACAAAATATGAGGGACCCTTCTGGATCCACAACACCCCCGCCCCCAGGAAAATATCCCTTTGATACAGATTAGGGTTGTTGGTCTCCAGAAAGTCAAGTCAGAAAATTGAGGCACTGGGGGAAAAAAGTGTTTAGAGAGGACTTTCCTAAAATAAAACGAAACGAAGCAAACAGAAACAAAACTAAGAACTTACTGCTTTGGGCAGTAAGAGAAATTTTGGCTAAAAAAAAGGCAAAAAAACCCCCCAAAACCCTGAAGAGGTCCTGATCATTTGTAATGCAAATGGATTTGACAGTTTTTGTATACAGTCAACTGTTTATGATGAGTAGAATTACAGAGACTCTCCTTCATTTCTTACATTATTCAAGGACATTTGCTGAGTACTTGCAGAATTAATGTGTCCAGTAGTCTGTTTATTTAAGCTACTTTAGATGGTTATTATATGCCTTTCTGGGCTACAGACAAGATTTTAATATGATCCCTTGCCCTCAAAGGACTTTTGATCTGATGTATAGTTTATTATGCCTATAGCTCAATGTAAGTTATTTGTGGGCAGAATGCCTACTTATTAATAAGTACATTTGTATCGATAAGAATCTACTTGATAACTTGGTAGCCAAAGATTTCTTGACCTTAGGAGACTTGACAAGTGATTTGTATTTGTGAGGTTTAGTTAATTTTTAGCTATATATCCATTTTCAGAAAGTCATGAGTTCGTGGTCAAAATACATTTATCATAATTATTTTTTTCTTAATATTTTATTTATTTGACAGAGAGAAACACAGCCAGAGAGGGAACACAAGCAGGGGGAGTGAGAGAGGGAGAAGCAGGCTTCCCGCTGAGCAGGGAGCCCGATGTGGGGCTCGATCCCGGGTCTCCAGGATCACGACCTGAGCCGAAGGCAGTCGCCCAACCAACTGAGCCACCCAGGTGCCCCTATTTATCATAATTATTAAGTAGTAATTTAACCAGTTTTGATCTTTTTTAAAAAAAATTTCTTTTTTTTTAAAGATTGTATGTATTCATTTGACAGAGCAAGCAGAGAGCACAGCGGGGGGAGCAGCAGAGGGCGAGGGAGAAGCAGGATTCCTGCTGAGCAGGGAGCCCGATGCCAAGCTCGATTCCAGGACCCTGGGATCATGACCGGAGCCGAAGGCAGATGCTTAACTGACTGAGCCACCCAGGCGTCCCTAGCTAATTTTTATTAATAGAGAAAAATAACTCCAAGGCAGTCCCCAATCCAGGAGGGCTTTATGCTCTAAGAGTTTGTTTTTTGAAACCTAGAAGATTTTCCAATGATAAATGATTCCATTTCTGGAACTCACTGTCTGAGAAAATAATCAGTCTGATTAAAGTCAGATTCCGTTCTGAGTTTTGTGGACATGCGTCCATGTTACACAGGATGGAACACAGAAGGAGAAAGACTCACCATACTTTGGGTAATGGGTCCGTCTTGGCAATATTTGAAGTAGGGAAAGTTTACACGAGTTTGCACCTTTCTCTCTCCATCCTTCTGATACCTTCTGGGTCCCACGGGGACTCCCTATCTACATATAGTGAGTCGAGTTTCTATAATTGTCCTTTTTTCCTCCTGCCCGGCCCCACTTCCAAACCATACTCCTGCCTCCTCTAGACAGTGGTCTCAGTCAGGTGTTGGGGGAGAAGCAATCCTGATGAACTAAAAGCTCATGAGTCTTAGCCCTTCAAACCTCAGGATGAATCTTAACTTGGAGAAAAAGCAGGTGGTAGAGCCTGGAGCTGCAGAAATCAGGATTGCCCTTTTCGGGACGTTGGTGGGCAGGGTCATGCCTTGGGCAGGCGGACTTGCTGGTGTGTCCGCCCATGGTCAGACCTCTTCACTTGTTCTTTTCTCGGCATCCTACCTGAACTTGGGGACTCACTGAGGTCTTTGTGAGTGACAGCCAGGAAAGCACGGGGGGCCAAGTAAGGAAAGTGATGGTACTTGTGGCTTTGGGTTGTTTGTAAGGATGGTCTTCGTAAGCTGAGTGCTATCTATTGGATTAGAAGAAATGGAAAGAAAAGAGCGGGAGCTTCCTCTTATCCACACAAGTACTGGAAATGGTGTGTATATTTCCAGTTAATCATTTGCCTGCCTATCTTGGGACTGAGTTTTTCAAGAGCAAGAGTTACATCTTAATTACCTTGAAATCCCCCGGCCCAAGCACATTGCCTGGCACGCAAGAAGAACCATTACACATTTTATGGGCGGGCACTACATGAGTTTTTGTAGGAAAGAGCATTTTCCAGGAGGCATTTTCAAGAGGAAGAAAGGGCGTTCAGAAGGTTAGGGAACAGCAAGGACTGGATGGATTGACATTACAGAAAAATCAAAGGAAGTTGGGTGAGGACAGAGCCTGGAACGGGGCAGGCAGCTTAGCTTATTTATGTCCTCCGGGGTTCCAAAATGGGACATGTCCTCCGACAGCGCAAAGCCTAGAAGCAACAATGAAATCTGCTTCTCGCCCTCACTGAGCCCAAGCCGGTGTGTTAGGCCTTTGGCCCGTGTACACTCGGCGTGCCCAAGGTCAGTCGGCAACTGGGAGAATGTTTCCGAGAGAAGACTGAAGTCTTCTGCTCTGTTCTACGCATATGGTGGCCACATTTCTCTATGAAATTCAAGATGTATGCTGGACAAAGCAGTCTCAACTGCAGAGACTGCAACTGGCAGTCTGAGAGTTATGGTTAAAATGATGAAATAGAAATATCTGGGACATTTACTGGTTTATGGAGACAACGGGATGAATACATTTTCAAAGGGCCCATGCAGTAGGCCGTGTTGTCTGTCATATGTCAAGTGGTGGAGTGTGGCTTGGGTTGTATGTATTTTGAAGTGGCCTTCCCCAAATGATTCAGAGGAAGGGAGCTGTTTGTGGACAAGTGCAGTTTTCTGAATGCCCTGCTCAGTTGCCAGTAATTCGATGAATGGCCAGATAAAGAAACAGAGAAATGGAAGGCATCCCCAAATATTAGAGATCTATTTGTTTAGGAGACACAAAGAATACTGGTTAAAAGTGTAGCATGTGTGGGTTGAAATTTTCACTCAGAGGGATGCTTTTACCCTCCATCAGGGAGCAAAGGTATGAGCAAGTTTACTTCTAGAACCCGAGTCTTCTCGACTCCCCATCTTAATGCCTTCTGACTATACCACATCCCTTCTGGTAAGATATGATTTGGGTGTTTTGGGGTCAGGGTCTAATTTAACGTGCTAATAAATGCCAAGACAGTTCCAGAGGGCCGATGGTTTCTGGCGAGTCAAGAATCAGGAAGGACTGTATTCCCTTTAGGAGCAAATACCGTCTGAAAAATCCAAATGGTCACATAGCCTTATGTTTGGATTTTGTGCTACTTTCGTCTGCATATTCTTTCTTGTGATTTTAGATAAGTGTGACCATGTCAGAGAGTAAAAACCCTAAGAGGATTATGTTTACACAGAAGAAAGTTGTAGGAGTGAGGGGAGTCCTTTATTTCTGTGAATTAAGCAGGGGTGCCTTGTGGAAATAGTGCAGGAAAATGAAATGGAACAAATAGAAGGGCGAGGCAAGGATGAGTTCTTTTAGTCAGCATCTGGGGAGAGCAGAAGACAAAAATTGGCTACTCACTGAGGGACTTGGAGGGTTTTTTCATTGTTCAGGATTCGAAAGAGGATTTCTAAGGATGCTGCTGCCCTTTCTACACAGCTCTGAGCGAAAGAAGGAATAAAAGTTGTGATAACTGAGTGAGAGAAATTTCTGAGTGGAGAAGAACGCAATAGGAGACTATTCAATAATGAATATTTACTGACCAGTGCGTCTCAGCCTGGGGAAGACACTTCCTGAATATTTTTAACATTTCCCCTTTCTAACATTTTAGCTGTCAGAATGGAATAGTTCACATGTAAACTACATTGTTTTGGTTTAACTAACAAAGAGTGAGAAGACCTGAATTGTTCGTGACGGCCCTGAACAGTGATAACAGAAGACATTAATGCCTGCAGACACAGCCTACATGGTAAAATTCTGGGAGCAAAAATGCTTGTTACGTTAGGCCAACATGCTTTGACCTAGTTCTGCTTTTCTGCTTGGAAATTATGTCAGTATTAGTCACATCATCCCCGCGGATGAGCAATTTCACATTCTTGTTTATTTCAGTGTTGTTTTATTCCTTTTGTAGATTTCTCTTCGCTCTGACCTCCTTGAAGCCAAGCTAATCCTCATTGACTTGCACTTTCCTTTTGAAATGAGTCTTCTGCATGATAAAGAGAGAATTTTATGTATTAACAAAACAACCTAAGATGCAGTCTTCAAAGACTTTCATTTCTCCTTAATCAGGAGCTGCTGCCACTGCCCTCTCGGAGGCTCCAAGGTCCAGCCAGTTTTCTGCTGATCAGAATTAGTCTCCCTTTCTTTGTCGTTTGGGGATGGAATAGATTACTGTGCCTAAGACTGCCATGGTTGAATAACAAAAACATTGCAGAAGACAAAGCGCTTGATGGGACATTTCCCAGGCCATCATCCTTAAGTTCGGCCCATTGTATATTTCTGCCTTCTTTATCCTGTAGAAACTGGCCCAGCATATTTTTCCTATTTAACATTTTTATGGGATAATTTTCAAAATGAATTATTTCCTCCGTTGATTTCAAACACATTTTTTCCCCCTGCCATTTAATACTTTATGTCGCTAGGGGAAAGAACCACTTAATTCTTTCATACATTTATGAATTCAAATCTTCAAAGAGTGTGAGTTCTTCCAGTGATCAACTTACATCAAATTTACAAGTATAATTGGCTACCAAAAGACCTTGAACGGCTTTTGGTGCACATGTTTTGGCATTCCTTATTAACAGGTGTAATCGGGCAAAAGCCCACAAGAATATGTATTTGTGGTTCCTGTTCAAAAAGCTACCGGCAAAAATAAAAAAATAAAAAAATAAAAAAGCTACCCGCAGTATGCTCTTATTTTCTAATTAAATCCCTTTGTTGTTAGCTCTTTGGCAAATCCTGTCTGAATGCAGAAAACCCAAGAAGGGAGTGTCCCCTTCAAAGCACTACTAAATCCATTGAATTTTAACCAGGTAAACTGCTGATTAGCTGCGGATCATTTAAAGAAACAGTCTGAAATGATCCCACGGTGGGGATGGGGAAGCCTTCAGATGGTGTTTGAAACCATCAACTCAGAGTATCGGAGTGTCTGTCTTATCCTTATGTTAATTTAAATCCTAGCATCTTGAAGAAAAACTTCCAAAGTCAGAGGATTTCTGAAGACCCTAATGGGGACTTAAACGTTGTCATTCCTAAGCTGCCCAAAGATGGAAATTTCTTTCCATAACTGTGCGCAGAGCTTCCCTCCTCCTTTTCTTGCCAGTGTACCGTGGTTTATTTGACCCTTCCCCTACAGATCCCATGAGTTATAGCCAATCTTTTGCTATTAAAATGCTGTGCATAGAAAAGCCTCGAACATTCATCAGTTTGTGGGGGGGAGGTAGGTGTGTCTATGTTATAAATCCCCACAAGTGGGATTGCTGGGTCAAAGGACACGTGCAGTTTCTGATTTCGATAAATAAGTAAAATTACCTCCCCAGTGCGTGCGAGGGCTCCCCGAGAGCTTTCGCAAGAGAGCGCGTTGTCCAACTTCTACCTTGCTGCCTACTTGACAGAGGAGAAGACAGGGGAGAAGATGTATGGCTGTGTAGTTTTCCCTTTCTCTTCCAAGTGATGTTGAGTGTTTTTGCATGTATTTGATGGCTATTGGTGTCCCGTGTGCGGTGTCTGTTCACATCCTTCATTGTGGATTGTTCTTGAAACTCATTTTTTTAGTCCTCTGTCTTTATAATAACCATTCACCAGAGGGCTGTATCTTGTTGACTGTCCCCAAGTATGTTGGAAATCATCTGAAAGGACTCCTGTCATAAAGTAGCTAATTTTCTCAAGATTTTATATGAAGGGAGGTGGAGCTGGTTCACGGCAGACCCGCATGGCAGGGTCCAGATTTCTGGCCCGGCTTATCGCTCTGTCTTCTGCTCTCAAGCCGGCCATGTCAAATGCCTGAGCTTTATAAAACACAAATAACCTCCAAAGTGTTGAATGTTTGCTACTGAAGCTGTAATTCTGGGAGGACACTCATGTTCTTGGAATTACGACCATTTTCCAAGGAGGTGAGAGGTTCCACTTTAAATACTCAAGACCCTGGAAAAGTCTTTAAGACAGTAGTTTCCGCGTTCCCTCTGAAATACCAAATGTCGGGGCACATCAGTTATAGGAGTGATTTTTTAAATATTTCTGCCCTTTGGGGTGGTTCTGTATCCGCCTTCATGAAGACTGGGGCTTTAGGACCAAGACCGACCAGAGGAGGACAGTTGCATGGGTCTTACGTTTCAATGTATGTTCTTTCTTTCTTTTTTTTTTTAACATTTTATTTATTTATTTGACAGAGAGAAACACAGCCAGAGAGGGAACACAAGCAAGGGGGTGTGAGAGAGGGAGAAGCAGGCTTCCTGCCGAGCAGGGAGCCCAATGCAGGACTCAGTCCCGGGTCTCTGGGATCATGACCTGAGCCGAAGGCAGTCGCTTAACCAACTGAGCCACCCAGGTGCCCCTGTTCTTTCTTTTAATAAGGAAAACCATTTAGTGCTTATAAATATGTATAGCACGTACTTACCACTCTATGGGAATGATCCGGTTACTTAATCATGATGATTGCAGTCACCTCCCCAGTAAATTCGAAATAATAGTCACACTACTTACAGTTATAGGGTTATTGTGAAGATTAAGTGAGTTAGTGTTTGTTTCTCACTTAGAATAACACCTCACCCGGAGTAAGTACTCTGTGTGTTAAATAGTTGGGGAGGGGTGGAGAATTGGGAAGGGTCTGAGGCTTTACCCCATTTGCTAGCTAACAGATTAGTTGCTGTTCTTTGGGTGGCGGCAGAGACAAAGGTCTTTATCACTCTCGGCACAGCAAGCAGCATGAACTTCAGGCCCTAAGCCCCACAGGGTAGCCCAGAGCAGCCCCGCTGGGTGTTGTGCGGGTGATAGATCTGCCCTGCGGATGTGGATCCTGAGCTGAGCGAACCTGAATCTCTTAAAACAGACGGTAAGTACACCTGTCCATTGCTCTCCCGAGAGACACAATCTTCATTTTCCAAGAAGGTTCCCTAGACAAAAAAAAAAAAAAAAGAGTCTGAAACAAATACCCCAGCGCCTCTGCTCCTACGATGTGTCAGACGCAGGGGCTCCATGGAGAATCTCCTCCCGGGGTACTGTCCAGCGAAGTGTCTTTGCACCTTCGCCCCTCAGAACCCTAAGACTTCCGCAGAGATGCTTGGGGGTGGGAGGAGAGTGGTTTTGCCCGGAAGCAGGAAGAGGGAAGGGGGCGCAAGAGCCGTCCTCCAGTTCCCTGCCATTCCAACAAGAAAAGCTCAGGTGTTTTCTCCTGTTTTTCTGCTCTTCCAAAATATTGGGCTTTTGATTAAGATTTCATTTGAACAGAGGTGTCTTTCTTAAAAAAAAAAAAAAAAGGAAAACACCAGGTCTCATACAGTAATGTTTGACATTATTTTGACAGTTATAAAACTACTGTTTAGTTAAGAAAATCACTCCAGCGGGTAGATTTGGAAGCACAGTCTCAGAGACCTGTGGGTGAGGACCCCGATATGCCACTTGCTGGCTCTTTAACCTTGGGTTGATTTCCTTAAGCTTTCTAAATCTGTGCATGAAGATACTGTCACCAAATGATAGGGTTTATAGAATGACTAAATGAACTCTATATGAAAATTGAAAGATAAACCACTTAGAGTATTGGTTACACATCAGGCATGTAAGAAATGTTAGGTTACCTTCTGTTTTTCTGGAAACAGACTTCAGGTTTCAGGAAAGCCTGGGTTTTATGGACATTTCCACTTGCTAGCTCTGAATGAATATGTCCCCACCCGTACAGAGGCACATGTGCGTGTGCATGCATACTTGTGTGCACACACACACACACACACAGCAGAGTGATGTACTACATGGACGTAATAATCTAAAGGCATCTAAAGGTGTCTAGGTGGCTCAGTCGTTAAGCATCTGCCTTAAACTCAGGTCACGATCCCAGAGTCCCAGGATCGAGCCCTGCATAGGGCTCCCTGCTCAGCAGGAAGCCAGCTTGTCCCTCTCACTCCTCCTGCTTGTGTTCCCCTCTCTTGCTGTGTCTCTGTCAAATAAATAAATAAATTTTTAAAAAGAATAAAAGCATCTCTTCAGGCGGATATCTGTGTGTGTGTATGCATGCATGCACACAAATGCATATATATTTGCATGTATGTGTGAAAATAATCCCTGTAAAGTGTGAGAAAGCAGTAAATTCTTGCTAAAAAAAAACTTGTCCTTTATAGGACAAGTTCTCCTCGTATGCCAGAACAACACCAAATCTCATTGGTGGACATGATCACTTACCAGTGGATTTCACGCGGTAAAGGAGAAATTTTTCTGACCCTTGTTAAAACCATAAGGAAGACTTTCTTCAGGCCTATCATGATAGCAACAGCGGTGAGAGATCTGACTCAACCCCCACAGCTGGAAATTTCTATCATGATGGAAACCTATTAAGAAGGAACATCAGGGTAGGAAGTTTCTTATTAAACCAACTTAACAGGATTCTTCCTGATGTCCAGGGTGGGGGATTCTTGCTAAGCTGACTTAACAGGATTTTCACGAACATTGGGCTGTTCAGGCCCAGCAAGGATAGCGGCCAAGGTCAAGGCTTAGTCAAGAGGAAGACTGAGGGAGCCTGACTAAAGTCTGATTAAGGAAGGAGTCTTTGTCATATAACATAATCCAAGAAAGCATCCATTCTTCGTTTGTTTTATTCTTTACAGCGGTTCCGTGATTTTACAGTATTACACGCCTTCCCTTTAAAAAAACTGCTCAGAACTGAAATTGCGGTTATACTCATGTTTATGTGTTTATGTCCTTCAAGCATAAACAAAATTACTAAGCAGAGCAGTAAATTCAAAAGATAGAATTGGTAAAGGATGTATTTTGGAGGTGCATAAGGTTGCCATTACTGAGAGCTAAGAACCCTACCTTGACCATGACCAACCCTACAACTGTGAATGTGGCCATTAGGATGCTCTTGTTTCCCAGGGCTCTGTTAGTGCAGAAGTGTGTGTGTGTGTGTGTGTGTGTGTGTGTGTGTGTGTGTGTGTGTGTATTTTAAAGGTTTTATTTATTTATTTGAGAAAGAGTGAGTGAGCATGAACAGGGAAAGGGGAAGGGCAGAGGGAGAGGGAGAAGCAGAGTTTGTGCCTAGCAGGGAGTCCCACGAGGGGCTCCATCCCAGGACCTTGAGATCATGACTTGAGCTGAAAGCAGAGGCTTAACAAACCAAGCTACCCAGACACCTTTAGAAATGTGGTTTTAAAAAAAAATTCTATTTTGAAATAATTATAGGTCCTTAAGCAGCTGTAAAACAATGTACAAGAAGGTCCCCTGTATCCTTCACCCCTGTGCCTCCATCCTTAACTCCTGGCAACCTGTTCTCCGTAACTGTAATTTTGTCACTTCAAGACTATCATATAAATGTAATCATACAGTACATGACCTTTTAAGATTGGCATTTTTACTCCACGTAATTGTCGATAGAGGTTCACCCTAGTTGTTGCGTGGATCGCGGCTTTGATCTTTTTCATTATCAAGGAGTATTCCATGGCGTGGACGCCCTGCGGTTTAACCGTGCGC
Organism: Spilogale gracilis; assembly: GCA_004023965.1. Classification (NCBI taxonomy): domain Eukaryota; kingdom Metazoa; phylum Chordata; class Mammalia; order Carnivora; family Mephitidae; genus Spilogale; species Spilogale gracilis. The sequence goes on from PITA01005818.1 coordinate 62,132, forward strand.
ACTTTGAAGGATTTGGGGGGTGTTTTCAGTTCGGAGCTATTGGAATAGATTTGCCGGTGAGCATCAGTCTACGGGATTTTGTGTGACCGTAAATTTCCATGTGTGTGTGATGGAAAGTGTGGTTACTGGGTCGTGTGCTAAGTGCATGTTAAGTGTTGTACCTCACCGCCAGACAGCTCCCCGGGTTGGCCAGCCGGCGATGCAGCAGTGATCCAGTCTCTCTGCCTTCTCCCCAGCGTTAGCGGTGGTCCTGTTTTTATTTTGGCCATTCTGGCAGGTGTGCAGTGGTATCTCATTCGTATTGGTTTCTAAAAGGTGAAGAAGTATTTCATAATCCACTGTGGCTGTATTCAGTACCTCCCCAGTGAAATTCTCGCACCCCATGGGCCTGAATTGTCCAAATTTCCCATGATTGCTGGCTCTTTAGTTGAGCTCTGACTAAAATGCTGATAAGCATTAAAGGAGCAGTGTTGTGTGAAATAGATCCTTCAGCGTTAGATTGGCCTTCGATTTATACTCTGAGAACCCCAGAATTGATACTTCCTCGAGACACCGCAGACCCACACATCACGTGTATTCACTTTGGGGAATAGACAAATTTGATACCGGGAAAAATTGCCGACAGCTTAAATGTTCTTTCTCTTGCCCCAAACATAGACCCTGGCCTTTGCATTTGCATGAGTTCGTAGACACAAGAACCAGCTCCGTCGTCAGTAGAGGCACAGGTGGGAGTGCTCCCCATCTCCAAGTCTAGATTCTTCCAGGTCAGGTTTCTCAGGCTTGACCCTACTGACATTTGTGGTTAGATAGTTCTTTGTGGAGCGCTTCTGTGCCTCAGTAGGATGGTGAGCAGCCTCCCTTGGCTTCCTCCTACTAGGGGCCAGTAGCCACCACTGCACCTGCCCAAGATCTCACAACCAAAAATGTCTCCAGACGTGCCAGATGTCCACTGGGAGCAAAACACCCCACTCTTTGGAGAATCACTGGTCTGGGTAGATGAAAAGGAGAATGTCAACCTTTAGGTTAGCTCCCCGGGTTGCGGGCACTCCTCACTTCTGATACGTACCGATGTCTTTAAATTCGCTTTTGCACGTTATGGCTGAAAATTAGTGGTTAGCAGAGAAGGATGTCAGCCGTTGTTTCTTACAGAGCTTATATGAATTGAACACACATAATTAAAAGCAAAACTTCACACAAGCGTGGTTTCATTTTACTTTATATTGATAGTTTATCACTTAATGTTAGATATCATGATTATTTCAACAGATAAATGATTGAATAAATAAACTATCTATAAAATGAAGTATATCTATATGTACATAGTTTTGTAGAACAATTGGCACAATCCTGGATATTCGTCTGATTTTTTTTTTATTTGACAGAGAGATCACAAGTAGGCAGAGAGGCAGGCAGAGAGAGAAGAGGAAGCAGGCTCCCCACTGAGCAGAGAGCCTGATGTGGCCTTGATCCCAGGACCCTGGGATCATGACCTGAGCCAAAGGCAGAGGCTTTAACCCACTGAGCCACCCAGGGGCCTGATATTCCTCTGATTTAAATTGTTTCACTAAATTCTCTAATGGTAGAGGTTTTAAGACATTTATTTATTTATTTGTTTGTTTGTTTATTTATAAAAAATATTTTATTTATTTGGCAGAGAGAAACACAGTGAGAGAGGGAACACAAGCAGGGGGAGTGGGAGAGGGAGAAGAAGGCGTCCCGCCAAGCAGGAAGCCCGATGTGGGGCTCAGTCCCGGATCTCTGGGATCATGACCTGAGCCAAAGACAGTCACTCAACCAACTGAGCCACCCAGGCGCCCCAATGGTAGAGGTTTTAAGGCATTTAAAGAACTCCAAAACAGGCAAGAGAAAATACAATCGGTTTTTAAAATTTAAATTATATGGTCAAAATCATTACTTTTATCATGTAAAATACCACATTTTTTTTTACCTTAAATTGTATTTACAGGGTAAAAGTAATATGCTTTATATTTATTGTAGTTTAATATATAAATGTATTTTTCTATTTTAGAGTTAAAAGAGGGTGAAAATAATCATTGTTGGAAATACTGTAAGTGGTATCTTTTTATTGCTTTAAGAATTAAAATATGGATTTTATATTTACATGCCAATTACAGATTACGAGAGAAAAGAATAACCAGTAACCTCACCTAAAAATTACATATTACTGCATCAGTTATACAATTTAAATTCCACTTTTATTTGTCACCCTTTCCTTGTTTTATTAGCAGCAGAATGTGAATTGTTACAGTGAGCTCAAAAATTTGGACAGTAGTTACCATCGATTCACGGCCATTGTGGCCTTGTGTGTAAGCTGAGTGGGTATTGAACCACACACCCCCCGGGAATGCTGAGCAAGTGCAGAATGAAGCCTTCTGTTCTCAGGAATAGAGATTTATAAACTGCCTGGACTTATCACTATTTCTAGATGAAGGTGTGTCCTGAAGTGCTTTTGTTCTTTTCTATGCGCGTGTGATCCCAGCACACTAAACTCAAGTGACACTTAAATACCGCAAAGGCTCTTGGGGGAGTGTATGAGTTTTAATAAGACAGTTTGCCAAGACAAAAAATAGACTGAGATACAGTTCGACTCCCCAAATAATAGAATAACATTTGCAAATGTATTCGTTTCATTATGACAAATAATACTCCAAAATGCTTTAAAATGCTTGAGTCTGGTTAAAAAGTGCCCAAAACAATTTGTAGATTATGTTGAGAAAAGGCTTTGGAGAATGAAATATTGTATCCCTATGAGCGAAGAGAACGATCTTCCTTTGTTCGTAGGGTCATATAGAGGAGTTTTTGCTTCTAACATGCAAATACACGTTTCTTCATAGGCGAAAATTGCCCCTTCTTGTAGGAGATGATACTGGTTTTCTTAATTTAATATTCTTCCAGAGAGTCTCTCCAAAGTTATAGCATTATAACTTCATTTAAGAACTGTCTTCTAGGGGCACCTGGGTGGCTCAGTCAGTTAAGTGTCTGCTTTGGCTCAGGTCATGATCCCAGGATCCTGGGATTGAGCTCCACGTCGGGGTCCCTGCTCTTTGGGGAGTCGGCTTCTCCTTCTGCCTGCCTCTCCCCCTGCTCATGCGCTTGTGCGCACTCTCTCTCTCTCTCTTCTCTCTCTCTCTCAAGTAAATAAATAAAAAATAAAGCCTGTCTTCCAGGAACATGACACACTTTTGTGTTATTTTCATAGTCCTTATGAGCAGAGCAAGAGGTTCATTTATTTTTGAAGTTATATAGCTAAGGGGAGCTAGACCTCAAAATAACTCACCTCTGATTTCCAGTACTGCCTGACAGAGCTCTCTGTTTTAAAGGTACAATGTCAGGGGACAAATTGAATATTGTCACCTTGGTCGCCAGTTGTGCTCATCTTTGCCTTCGCGTATTCCTTCCTATGCAAGGAACATATGAGGTGACCTTTTAGGGTTACAGTATCTTCTTACAAATTGGGATTGATTTGCTGAGGTTATAACAGCCGCTGAATGTCCCCTGAAATCCATAAAACATCAGTAAAGAAAGAAAGACTTCAGTTCTTTGGCGGTTCTTTTAAAGCAGTTCCCGATCTGGTGAGTGTGTGCATTGCTGGGATTAATGGAAGTGGGTTTTTTATTTTTATTTTTATTTATTTATTTATTTTTAAATTATTTATTTGACAGAGAGAAGAAACACAGCCAGAGAGGGGACACAAGCAGGGGGAGTGAGAGAGGGAGAAGCAGGCCTCCAGCCAAGCAGGGAGCCCCATGTGGGACTCGATCCCGGGCCCCCAGGATCATGACCTGAGCCGAAGGCAGTCGCTCAACCAACCGAGCCATCCAGGCGCCCCGGAAGTGGGTTTTTTAAATGTGACATATTGGTTATTTGGGATAAAATGTCATCTCCATGTAATAGAACATCATAGTTAATGCTTTAGGGATTTTCAAATACTGTAGCTGCTACTAAATATCATTGGAGCTCCTGAAGTTGTAATATGATAAGAAAGTAATATTCCAGGGGCACCTGGGTGGCTCAGTTGGTTGAGCGACTGCCTCGGCTCAGGTCAGGATCCCGGGATCCTGAGATCGAGCCCTACATCGGGCTCCCTGCTGGGATGGAAGCCTGCTTCTCTCTCTCCCACTCCCCCTGCTTGTGTTCCCTCTCTCGCTGTGTCTCTCTCTGTCAAATAAATAAATAAAATCTTTTTAAAAAGAAAGCAACATTCCATATAAGAAAAAATTTGTCCGTGTTAAAAGAGAAAATTCATGTTTTTCCCCTTCCAAAAGCATTTCAAATTGTATAATAGTAGTTTTGAGATTTTTAACTTTGAATCACTGTAATTTCAAGAAATGTAATGTCATTTCAAGAAGTGAAGAGTATTTCTCATAAGTTCCAGCCTAAAGCAATAGAGTGCTTTGAGATTTTAATACATTATTGTGTTCTTCATAATTAATGTCAAGGTAGAGCCCTCCCTACGGTTTATGATTTTCTTGTAAAAAACACATATGGCTTTGCGTTTTTAGATTTCAGATTTTTTCCTGGAGCTGTTGTCTAAATGATCGTGTTAAAAATCTATATATATTTTTAAAAAGGATCTATATATAAAGACAAAGTATTTATCCTTCAAATGATAGGTGACAACATAGTTTCTCTTTTTTGTTCCAAAAGGCTACTTTGGCCTTTTGCCCAAACATCTTTTTTTTTTTAACAAAGGGATATAACATTAAATATCTGGGCAGGTTACAAATCTCTAACATTTACCTATAAATGTTTACTAATGCTTTCCTTTCTGTTCGCTAAATCGCTGCATATATGTTTGAAAAATTATGTTACCATTGCCTTTGAGACATCGTCCTCATCACTTTCAAAAGTACCCCAGTCTCTAGGGTTAAGCCATCACGGTGGTTTTAAACTGAGCCTCCCCTCCAGCTGGATTCCTTACCTGCCACCCTTGGCACAGACTTCACATCCGTGGGACTTAAAGGTCTTGGGTTCGTTTCTTTGTATCTCCTCCCATTTCTGTTTGAATTCCTATAGTGTCACCAGTGCACCTGGGATGCTAACCTGGCAGGGGAGGGGATTCTGGCGACACCGTTTGTGTTCACATGAAATCTCTGTCCCCCTGTTGCTTTTACCCGCATTTGGCCCCCTCTGCACAGCCCGGAACACGCGCAGTTACTCTGTTCTCTGACAGCACTTCAAAGACAAAGCTAACAGGGCCTTCTGGGGGCATTTTTCCGGGTTAAATATGCCCAGATGTGTTTGATTTGGACCCTATCCTTTAGGATCAAGCAATGTTAGTAAGTACAAATGTCCAACAGTTCAATGATCTGTCCGTGGGAGAGACTTGCCTGATTGGAGGAAAGAGAAGCATTCAGCTTCTAAAACCCAGTGATCTTAATTAAAGTCACTATTTTAAACTCTTGCTGCTTGGATTATACAGAGTTTGCCTAGCCCACTTCTGGAATGGAAATTCTGAGTCTTTGCTAGTGAGCGAACATTAATAGGATGGCGGACTTCTAGGAACTGAGGAAGAAAAATCATTAATGGACAAGGTTTGAAGTTCGTTCTTTTGCTTGTCTAACACTCCATGGATATTCGTAATATCTTGGTGTGTGCTATGGAACTGGACGTGATAATCAAAGAAAGGAGTCCTGCGATGGAAGACAAGAAAATTGAGGCTGGGTAAGTGGGAAAAGAAGGGAATGAGAAATCTGGAGCTTTCTCCAGATATCTGGAGAGTTGAAGGCAACTGAAATTATTTTGAACATCTTAAGAAATTACACCATTTTTGCAAAAAAGACGAAAACCTTGAAAGTACGTACAATGTGTTGGCAATAAGATGTTCAGGGCTTGACACATCAAGGCAGTATCTAGTGAAAAGTGAGGTCATGAAGAACTGTCTGTCTAGCACAGTACTTGGTCAGTACTGTGCTAGATAGACAGCGAGACTTCCAGGTGCTCATTTGTGGCGAAAATGACACTATGAGCTTCTGGTGGCAGTGTAATACCCGGCATGGCGTTGCTGAGACTCACTGGCGTCCCTGTGGACAGTAAGAATGGTTCCGGGGCAATTTTTTTTTTTATCATTTTGAGAAACTCGAAATTGTAGTCATTACTTTGAAATGATTATTTTCATCAGATACTTAAAAAAGATTTACTTATTCATTTGGGAGAGAGATAGGGGGAAGGCGCAGAGGGAGAAGCAGGATCCCCAAGGAACAGGGAGCCCAATGCGGGGCTCCATCCCAGGACCCCGGCTGGGGTCATGAGCTGAGCTGAAGGCAGGTGCTTCGCTGACTGAGCCACCCTGGCGTCCCTCACCGGATACTTCTAAACCTGGAGATTTGTGAGGTTTAAAGCACAGAGATTTTTTAAAAAACAGTGTGTGAAGTGAGAGAAGCCCGTCGTAAAGGGCCACGTATTGTATGATCTATTTATATGAAAGGTCTAGAATAAACACATTTCATAGAAACACAGTAGATTAGCGTTTGCTGGGAGTCTGGAGGAAGGGAGAATGGAGAGTTGCTGCTAAGGGGTACGGAGTTTCTTCTTGGGGAGGGAAGAGAGTGGGGTGGCAGTGATGAGAATATTCTGGAATTAAATAGTGGTGATGGTGGCACAAGTCTGTGACTGCACTAAAAATCACTGAGTTGTACACCTTACTGGTTGAGTTTTTGGTGTATAAATTATATTTCAGTAAAACTGATTTTAAAAATTATAAGCATGGCACCCAGCCTTAAAAAAAAAAAAAAAAGAAAGAGAAGAGGTCCTTCGTGGTTAAAAGGTGGGGAACCACTTGCTAATTATTATGTAAATTTTATCCCAGCTCAAAATCCTCCAGTTCCATCTCTCTAAAGGGAGCCAACAGAATATTCCCACAACCATAGAGAATGGAGGTGGGCTGTGCTATTAGTCACTTCCCTCTTTCTTCAGCCGAGTAATTGGGAAAAAATTGTGTGTGTGTGTCTAAGTGTGTGTAAGTATACCGGGGTGGTGTTCTGAGCTAGGTCATGAGACTTCCAAGATCGGTGGACACCCCGGCCCTTGAGGTGAAGTTTAACCTCTTTGCGCGGACCAGCAGTTTGGGATCCCGGCTCCGAGCTAACGGTTTCGAAAGGTACTTGGCCCACCCGCAGGTTGTTGTAAAGCCCAATGTACAATATAGAGCAGTCGGTAATGCTGCATTATGTTTAAAGGCCAAGCTATTGAGAAACTAAATTGCACCAGTCCACTCTTTTAGCAAATTCTGAAAAATCAGCTAATAGGATCTTTTCTTAAGAGTATTTAGCGTATAATAATGCTACCTTGTGTGGTTTTCAGATTTTAATTTTTAAGCCAGGGAACCTAGGGATGTCTTGAACAGAGGCCATTAAGAAGTCTGTCCCTGGCTGCTGCTTTGTAACAGCCGAGTTATACATTAAGTTCACATTTTTAAAAAACTATCAACAATGCTGCTTTTACTGTATCTGCATTTGACACGCTTCCAGAGAGAAGGTCTCTGATTTGACTTACAGAAAGAAAAGCTGCTCGGCAAGGGTGTCTCTCAAATCTGGAAGTAAACGTCCCCAACGTGCCAATGTAAGAGGGAGCAGTCGGTGTTAGATGCCTCGCACAGGATGTGGCCGCTAGGACACGGGAGGTACTTCCCACGTAATGAACCGGAAATGCAAAAGGAAGAAAACAGTTGGAAATACGTGAATGGGACTTAGCTTTCGTCAACTTTACGGAAAAACCAATAGAGATATCCTTACAGGTGTGACAGCTGCTGAGCTTTCTTCCAAATCCTAAAACTCTTTCCTCCTCCTTGGCCAGAGTGGTGAATACGGACAGCATCCGTGTCAGATGAGTGTCTCCGAGTCACATGACACTCCCATCTGTCCAGGCTAAAGTCTGCCTTCGGGAAGGTTAACCGTGGCTCTTCTCTTGTGATAATAGAAGAGAGAAAGAGATAATTTACAAAGCTCCCTCCTGAAAAGTTGAAAGCATTTTATGCAGACCGTTACCCGAATTCTCCCAGTGACATAAAGTGTGGGCGGACTCCAGTTTCTGTAATCTGGGCTTTTTGCCACTTTTATTCCCACTTGGCGCTCTGAGGGAAATGGTACTATGGCTCTTTTCTAAATGAGGAAAAGGAGGCCTAGAGAGATGTAAAATGTGTAGCAGGTACCGGAGATGATAAAATACTGGGGAAATTGACGTTCAGCCCCATCTGATGCCTATTTTCCTTCGTTTTGCACCTTAGCATATGACTTCACAATTGCTGCTTCTATTTTTTCCTACAGAAGGGCTAGGAAAATTAAGGCATGGAAGAGTTTTCGGACTTCCACTTATTTCCTTCCATGATCCTTTGATTGGCCCATTATAGAAAAATGAAGGCCCTGGGGACCGTGAGAGGCTGACACAACGTCCAGAGTCATTAGCAGGTGGAAGAAAATCCAAGTGAGACACATCGGCTGGATTCTTGAGCTAGAGAAGCTGGGAAGCACCAGGTAGACCAGGTGGCGGAAGGCACCGAGAACTTGATCATTACATGGAAGATGATGAAAGTCTTCCTGAGGGACCATCGATGACAGCAGGGGTCAAGAGCTAAAGCCTGATTGGCAGGATTGATCGTAGATTCTCCAAGGGTTGAGAGGGCGATGGAGAGGCCCGAGATTGGAAGCTTTATTTGAACTGATTGTCACTGACACAGGGTCTGTGACCTGGGAGACCCACGTTGCCGGCATGTCCTGCGTCCATGTAATTGATAGGATTGTCAAGTAGAGAATGGAAGACAGTGTATTCCTGACTGTTGTATAACCGGTCACCACAGACTTACGAGTTAAAACCATATCTGTTCATTAGCTCGTGGTTCTGTAGGTCCCAAGTCTGGGTGACCCGCAGTCTGCTCTGCTCAGGGTCTCATGAAGCTGACGTCAAGGTGTTGGGCAGCCTTAGCTCCTGTCGGGAGGCCCTGGAGAAGAATCTGCTGCCGAGCTCACGTCTGTTGTTGGCACATTCGTTCTCCTGCGGTTTGGGGACCGAACTCCCCATTTCCCTGATAGCTTTCAGCCGAGTCCATTCTGTCCTCCTGGTGGTCACCTGTATTCCTTCTCACATGAGACGTCTCTAAATTCCTCCATCACCAACTGGTGGAAACAGCTTTCTCTCTCTCTCTTTTTTAAGATTTTATTTATTTATTTGACAGAAAGAGATCACAAGTAGGCAGAGAGGCAGGCAGAGAGAGAGGAGGAAGCAGGCTCCCTGCCGAGCAGACAGCCCGATGCGGGCCTCGATCCCAAGACCCTGAGATCATGACCTGAGCTGAAGGCAGAGGCTTAACCCACTGAGCCACCCACTGAGGCGCCCAACAGCTTTCTCTTTTAAGGGCCGGTGTGCTCAGGTCAGGCCCATCTGGATCATCTCCCTGCCCCGATGTCAGCCGCGCTGTGGCAGTCAGTTGTGCGAGCGCTCACATCTGTGGGTTTCAGGGATTAGGGCAGATATCTTCGGGCTCCCCTTTCCAAAACTCTGCCTACCACGGAAAGTGATGAAGATCGCCAGCAGCTGGTCTACTCTCCCCCAGGGTTAAAGGGCAAAGGAGAAATGCCACGGCTTTTCCTGCCTCCCACCCCTTGCTTCTTCCTGCAAGGATATCTGTGACTTCGGGCCTTCTTTTCTCTCTGTGACTCCCTCCTGCACGTTGGTGCCAAGAAACACCGGAGGGCCGAAGGCCGTCAGTTTGGAGCACCTTCAGGTCATCGGGAAGAGGCGTCCTGGAGGCCCAGACGGCGCCAGAGGGCAGCATGGAGCAAGAGTCCTGCAGAGGTGGCCTCTTCAGTCTTCAGAACGTCTTCTCACCCAGCATGTGCCTCCTGAGCCAGCCCCCAGTGAGTCCCCAGTAAGAACGCGGCAGATAGAACAGATGCTGGCCACGGGCACATGTGAAAAAAATATTGCAGTGGGTCTGCTTCTTGGAACCTCAGTTTCTCCTGACTCACGAATGGGCTGGAATCCATTCAAGGATGAGACACTGAAAGCAGAAGAATTCATCCTTTGGTTGGCAGTGATGTAAAGGGCACTCTTTACAAGACCAAGGCTGTGGCGCTGTGTTTCACTAACTGTTTTCATCATTGATCCTTCAAGGAGCCTTTTGCAACACTGTTTCCTGGTCCCCTCCCACACACATGAAATGCTACCACAAGCACCATAGAGAACAGAGTGAGATTTTTTTTGGCCACTGAAACTTAATTTTCTCACCGTTGGGGGCAACATCGCCCTCGCTGACAACGCACGCTGTGTTGGGGAAAAAAGAAATTGCTCACATTTCAATATTTATGAAATCTGCAGCTCGCATGTTTGTTTGATTTGGCAAAACAAGATGTGAGGTACGATCCCATTTTTGTGGCTAAGATGATCAAAAAATGACTGGGAAGAGTCTACTGAATGCTGCTTCTCAGTGGTCACATTCTTCAGGCATTTTGCTTTGAGGGAATGTTAGAAAAGTTAACCAGTCATCTCTCTCTCTGTCTCTCTTTTTGGCCTTCAACATTTCAGATTAATAGGCAGTGTAAACTCAATCGTTCATGTGTAGTGAAAAGAGAAACATTTTGCCTGGTCCACTCATGATTCCTTTAGATCTGGGGGGCTTCAGGCCTGAAAGTTTACTGTTGCATTCTTAATTCTCATCGAGCACGTGTGCATTATTTTCTGCAAAGAAATACCACCTCCTGAAGAGTGTTCTCTTCTAGCAAGGTTTTGGGGTCCCCAGAGCCCCCTTAGTCCTGTTTACTTTGGATATTTCAGGAGTTATTGTAGGTTTAACTGGGTGAGTCTTTAAGCCCTCTTTTGAAATTCACAGCCTGCCTCTAATCTTAGAAAAATGTCAGGTTACACTTTCGAGAGGTTTGGGAACTTGACGTTTCGTGGCCCAGCTGAGGTGTAGGTTGCTTCCATTCTGAGCACCTTGTTCCAATTTACGTCGGAGGGAATTATATACAGGTCAGGGCTGAGAGCACCTTATAATTAATGGGGTGGACAAGTGGATTTTTAGTGTTTCATCAAATAAAATGGAAATCACGTGTGCCTGGAACTGTTGTGTGTTTTTAAATACTCTAAGGGAGACGGGGGCGCGCTTAGCCTGCGAAACTCCTGAATGGGTCCTGGCACGGCCAACGCTTAACTGTTCATGGGTTTGCTTTTCTATTGGTTTGTTTTTAAAGATTTTACTTATTTATTTGAGAGAGAGAGAAAGAGAGAAAGGGAGCATGAGCAGAGGGAGGGGCACAGGGAGAGGGAGGAAGAGAATCTCCAGCAGGCTCCACACTCAGCACAGAGCCCGACACCACAACCTGAGTCAAAGTCAGATGCTTAAGTGCCGGAGTCACCCAGGTGCCCCCATTTGTTTGTTTTTTAATGAAAGTTTAGAAAGAGTCGAGGCACTTATCAGAATCTAGTGTCCAGATTTTCTTTACATTCATCAGAAATGTCCACTTCCTTATTGCTGAGGAGAACGATCTTTACGAGTCACAAAAAGCCACCTTTTTTTTTTAAGATTTTATTTATTTGACAGAGAGACAGCGAGAGAGGGAACACAAGCAGGGGGAGTGGGAGAGGGAGAAGCAGGCTTCCCGCCGAGCAGGGAGCCTGATATGGGACTCGATCCCGGGACTCCGGAATCATGACCTGAGCCGAAGGCGGTCGCTTAACCAATTGAGCCACCCAGGCGCCCCAGAAAAAGCCACCTTCGAAGCTGGGCTCCGCTGTGTGCCGGCTGCGTGGTCCGGGGCTGGCGGCTCCAAGTCTGAGCCTCAGTTCCTCAGCCACAGAATGGACAACATGAGACCCACTCTTTCGGGTTTGAGGAGAGATTGGAGATAATTTATATATAGTGCCTGACAAGTTGTCGGCGATTAAAAAAAAAGTCATCTATGGATATGTGAAGGAATGGTCAAAAAAAGGAAATTCAGGGGCGCCTGGGTGGCTCAGTCGTTAAGCCAGAGACCTGTTGCAGCAGGAGATCGGCTGGCCCTGCCCCGGGGAAGCTATTTCAGGCTGCAATGGGAGGGCGGCTTCCAGAACTGGCAGGTAACAACAATCTATAGTACTAACTGGCCTGCTTCTACAAATGAACCACAAGGGTGTTTGGGCCATTCAGGGTGGGACGGGGCTACTTTTCCAGACCTTTGGCCAAGGATGTCCTATCCACCCACCTGGAAATCACCACGGTGACGGAGGTCAGAGGCAAATCACCCTCGCGTCCCTTACACTGCTTTTGAGTGTCCCGCTTTAGAAAGTCTATGCAGAACTCCCCAAGGTTTCAGGTCTGTTGTGTTCCCTGAGGGGCTCCCTAGGAAACATAAAAGCGTCTATGCTTTGGGGGTCATTATCCTTCTTTGGGGCCAGACCTGTTGAAGATACTGAGAAAAAAATAGCACAGATAGAAGGATGAAATGAGCAAGAGGAAAAACCCACTGATCACGGGCAAGGTCTAGACTGAGTTGTAGATTCTGAGATTTCAAACATATACTCAATACATGTGTCCTCAATATATGCTCGTCACATTTGTGCCCAAGACAGATTAGTTGATCTAATTAATACCTAAGTGGGCATATTTATGCCTTACAGTGAGGTCCGATTTTTACTGTGTCACAACTGTGTCATTTTCAAAATAGTCATGTCCAGAAACACTGACACTACAAATTTGGTACCCTTACTTTCCCAACAAGGAGATCTTTTCTAGGTCCATAAGTGAACTCTGGCTGATCCCTTCACTTTCATTTAGTCCTTTATGGAAATCTTTATGAAAATCCTGCTGTGTGCCCAGTAGCTAACAGAGTTCTTGGCAAATGATAAGATTTCAATAGGCTTTAGATTTTACCTAGTGTTGCTTTGAGGATGAGTGCATTGTAATGCCCCTCACCACTCACCCCCCCTCCCGAAAGAGGTGTCTGTGAGAGAGACAGAGACAGAGACATTCTACTTAGAAAGATTCTACTTAGGGAGCAAAAAGCCCGGTCTTATCTTTGCACATACATGGTGTGGTATTTAGAATGGGAAATGATCTTAGCTGACATTTTTCCAGTCTCCTACCCAGTGCAGGAATTCCTTCTACAATAGTCTTCACCAAAGGGCAGGAAGCCTGATGTAAGACCAGAGGGCTCTTACTGTTGGGCGATACTTTGATTCAATATGGTACCATTGTTTGGTAGATCAAGGTGGGACAGGATAAAGTTCTGTGGGAACTTGGAACGTGGAGGCCGAGCAAGGGCAGACTTGTTGCAGACTCACTGTGGAAGGAGGACATTTGGGGCCAATTTTGAGCTGCTATCATGTTCTACCACGAAACCTAAATCCTAGCGCTTTCTTCGGGAGTTTAGATACATTGAAGGAATTTATGTGGTCTTTAATTTGTGTCAGTAAAACTGGTGGGAAGCACCATATTAAAGTTATTCACTATTGACACTTACCAAGCAGGTATAGAAGGGATTTTTAAAGTTAGTTTCTGGTACTTATTTTTTAGTTTTTAAAGATTTTATTGATTTATTTGAGAGAGTGAGCGAGAGAGAGAGCATGAGTGGGGTGGAGGGAGAGAGAGAGAGAAGCAGACTCCTTGCTGAGCAGGGAGCCCGACACGGGACTTGATCCCAGGACTCTGGGATCATGACCTGAGCTGAAAGCAGACACCTAACCGACTGAGCCACCCAGGTGCCCCTAAAGTTAGTTTCTTTTAGCACACAACCATACCAAAACTTTAGCTTACTTGAATTTTGCTAAAAGAATCAGACCTCTCTGTTAACCAGCTTTCTACACTACCCTTTCCCAAGAGACTGTGAAACGCAAGGAAGAAGGCAGCATCACGGATTCATCTAAAAATTCACGGTCATGGATACTTACACACATTCAACCCAATCTCTGAAATCTCCTCTTTTTATGATGAAAAGGAATATCTTTATAGTGATGATCTTAAGAAACGATAAAATTTGGAATTACCAAGAACACTTATGTTCAGTCCACTATGCCGTTTGTAGTTAGGCAGGTAAAACGGGCTTAAGCATTTTAGGAACGTTCTCAACGAGGATTTAAGAAAAAAAAGTTTTCTATTTGAGGCTCAGTTAACCAGAAAATTAAATTAGCCAGAACCATCCCATTTTAGAGAATTTCAATTAATTGACGTTTGATTGTACTTTTATTATAGTCTTCATTGCTATGCAGGAATGAATTCCACTTTCTGCCTTATCTTTTGGAGAGTGCTTAGCACGAAAACACCTTGGATAAACAGGATAGAAGTGGCTCTCGGTTTTGGGATTTTAATTATTACTTTCTCTCTCTCTCTCTCTCTCTCTCTCTCTCTCTCTCTCAACGAGGATTTAAAGAGAGAGGAGAGAGAGAGCGCGAGCTTAGTGGCAGATGTGTTTATGTTTAAAGAAATACGAGCAGTTAATGCTCTCACTGTGATTTGACTTCCATCTTCCTCTTTCAAGGACTCTTTTCCTCTTTCAAACCTGCCATTTAGAACTGAGGAGCATTTTCCTAGAAATAGCACAATGCTTTCTACTCTGCTTCTTAAAGTAGCTCACCGAAGGAAATGCATCGTAGTAAAAATAATTTATAAGTGAAACTATAATGCGTTGCTAAAGATAACCAGTAAGTGAGGAGCAAAAACCAGCAAGTAGCAGAGAGGCCCAGATGGTCTATTTTTTTTTTTAATGCAGTCGCTAAGCAGGAAATTTTGCTTGATTAAATGGGTTCCCAGTCTCGGCGATGAAAGAACCCTGAATCTGCCCAGCACCCTACAAACTCTCTGTCATTACCATGTCCATCATATTGTAGGGTCTGGTGTTTTCTTTTGTTTTCTTTTGATAGCCCAGGATGGAAGAAAGGCTGTGTACCACAGTGGCTAACTGGGGTTTTGTGAGATGCAGGGTAGACTCGGCAGAAAATAGAGGTTTTGGAGTTCAACACTCCAGGGGGCTAATGTGCATAAAGGACCTGCATTTAATCCTCGGAGCTGCCAGTCAGGATCATGGTGAAGAAGCACCCATGCAGAGAATTGCTTTCTGGAGGCTGATAGGCGGGGGCGGGCCTGGGGATGGGAGCGCCCGTGTTTGCACCGGGATGTTTGGCAGTTGAGGTGCGGGGAGGCAGCGGCGCAGGCACAACAAAGCTCCCTTCGGGGAAGTCACCCTGCCAGCGTCCTGCCCCCTTTGCCCAGAGCCCCAGGAGAAGGGCACTTCCCACTCCGAGGATGAATGGAGTTGGGGAACGGAATATTTGCATCCCTTTACAAGAGTCACTTGGAGGAGTTTGTAAGAGAGAGAATGGACTGAGACAACTGTTTGGAACAGCGCCCTGGATCGAGTGTCTGTTGATTTCAATGAGGACCAGCCAAAGGAGGAATGACCCAGCAGTCCTCGCCGGAAAGATGGAAAGATGAGAGAGCAGACATTAAGAAGTGTGTGGTTTTATTTTTTTTTAATGAAATGCTTTTTCCCATAATTGTGATGCTTTTTCCAATTCGCAGCCATACACATTATCAAAATAAATACATTTCCACTTTGAGGTAGCTTAGCCACCTTGAAAACTCACTGTTCTTAAAACTAGGTATTTTCTCGTAAGTGAAATTTGAAGCCCTAGGTTGTATCTCAAGTACTGAGTCTTTTCGATTCCCCCTTTGCTTATATTCAAAAAGTCAGCTTTTTTTTCCTACATATGATTTGACTCGGTGAGAGTATAAAATGTGCAAGACGAAGTGCAAGCTTATTGGCTGAAAATAAAACTTTTTTTCTTTACGACTCAAGTAATATCAGACACCAAGCAAGTAAGAAATGGAGCCAAACGACCACAACAGAATCTTAATGTCGGGTCCCCGAGATTGTACCCTTTTGATATTAATTCCAAGCGAATGTCTTGATTGCCAGTTTTATAAATTACATTTATAATTTCTCTCCCAATTACAACGGGAAACATTTGGATAATGCAAGAGAAATCTCTCAGAGGTTAGCCTGCTTTGAGAGTGCTTTTAAGAGGACACTAGAAGCCTCCTAGCCTTTGTGGGATTTGTTTTCATATAATCACAGGTATTTTTTTTAACTTTTTTTTTCCATCTGCAGAGCTTTCAAACCTCCTGTGAAACATTTTCAGTCTTGGTTTTGAGGCCCATAGTCTTTGGCCTGACGTTAAGTCACTCTCCGAGAATGACTTGTGTCCTAACCCTCCCTCTGCCTGCTGCTTCGCCCTCTTCTAAGCCTGCTTGTTGGTTTCACTGTGGGGTGAAGACTTCCCAGTAGAGCTCTCAGGCAAGCTCTCAGGCTCTCCTAGTTTCCCTTCCTCTTTGATCCTCCAGGCATGCAGACCGGAAGGTACCTGTTTCTGAAGCCCACAGTTTCCCCACCTCTTTGCCTTCCTTCCTGAAATGTCTTCTAGGGACACCAAAGCGAAAGCAATGACTCTTGAAATGTCTACTAATTTCCTTTACACCCTTCCCCGTACCCTTAACTGTATGTATATCCATGGCTGCTTTCAACTTTGGGTTAACGTTTTGCCATCAAACACTCAGACCCGCAGGGAATTCTAAGTGCCATAGTTCCTGTTTTTTTGGTCTGCCAAAAAAAATGTAAGCCCTCCCAGGGCAGACCTGAGTTCTCATATTCACCCGTGCATTCCCAGTGCCCACAGCAGTGCCTGGCACATAGCAAGACCTCAAAAAGACCTGTTGAATGAATGAATGAATATTCAGAGAAATGACTTTCTCTCTGGCTTTACTCCAAAAGTAGTTCTAAAAAAAAAAAAAGCTGAATTAAAGAAAGTCACCGTAATGTAATACAGGTTATCTAATAGCATAGAATTAACACAACTAGCTTATTCTTCCCAACTTGTAAATTTTAGTTAAGGGTGAAGACCAGATGCAGGCCGATTGGAGGAGGGCGCAAGAGTCATTGAATGTCAAGTCAACTGTCTCTACCCTAAATACTGGAAAGCCCAGTGGTGATCTGATTTCCTGTGCCAGCTCTCCAGGAGGGGACAGGAGCTGTGTCTGTTGGGAAATAATTCTCTGGGGACCTGTCACCTTTCTGTACCTCTTGTGAGCTGAGGTGCTGATGGCTTTTGTATAGCAAACCTCTTGGAAGATCGAGCCGGACTGTCTCCCCCCAGGTTTGCTGTCTATTACAATAAAGATAATGGCAAGGGCAAATGTCTGGTAGGTTTGCGTGCAGTCCATAGTAAAAGATCAGGTTTCCTAAGCTTCGGTTTCTCCGCTGGGTTGCAAATCCCATGTGAATGCAGCGTGCACCTGGGCCGCTCTGTGGACTTGGGGGACAAGGAGAACTGATATGAACATGAAACACACCAGGCCCTGCTGTGCTCCAGCTAACAACATCCTTTGTCTCTCATTCGGGGGTCTCGTGTCTTCTGCCAAAATCCATGAAACTGGTAGGCTAACTGATTAGCTCGCAAGTAGGAAAAATCTGAAACCCTTCACTGTTCTCTATAGTCTCGCTTTTGCCAGCCATGCCAGGGTCTCTGATATCCTGCAAAATCAAAAATTCTGGAAGAGGATTCATCTGGGACAAGGAGCTCTCTGGTGAGGAGCGGAGAACCGAGGACTCTATCTAGGTCGTGGTCAGAGACCCAATGATAATGAAGCATGGCATGTTGATAGTTGGGAAATACAGCAGATTGCCTACATGAAGACAGTTATTTAAAAATAATTGACGTTAATAATAGAAATACTGGTTTATTAGTCATGTACTGTTTCATCACAGAAGACAGTCCATGCATATTATTGAAAAATACATGGATTGCTATCCTCCCTGTTGCCAAAAGTGGGCTGAAGAAGTTTCCAACAAAACATACAATTAATGGACTCAAAGAGTAGGAAGAGGCAATTCAGAACAAGAGGGGAAGAAGGGTGTGGGAGCTACAATTTTGCTAGTGCTTTTAAAACTGCCTCACTTAATCCTCAAAAGACCCTTTGAGATCGCTCTCACTGTTGCATTTTACAGATAAGGAAATTGTAGAAGATAGGAAGAGGATCTGTGAGTAGAAGATAGGCCGAGTGACCTCCTTCTGTCTGCCCGTGTTAGGAAATGGCCCAGCCGGGGTTTGAACTCAGGTTTATCGGGTTTCAAGGCACGTGTCACTTTGCAGCACACCACACTGATTATCTCGCCCCAAAACTAGACCAAGGAGAGTTGGACCAATTGAGCTCACAGCTTAACCCCATCTTTTTTTGCCATCATATCATAGAGAAGGCCAGATGAAATGCATTGTCTGAAAGAGGAAAGCCCCTGAATTTTCCCTTCCTCTTCCAATAGACAGGATGGGGGAAGATAAGGAGGTGGCGTACCAATAGAACAGAGAAGAGGAAAGACATTCCAAGACAGGATGTGTCATTTGCTTTGCAGAACCCTTTCGCTCAGAGACTGGAGTAGTGATCATTATACCTCTCATAATGTAAGTCCAATAAACCCTGCGAACTCTGATGATATCACAAAATGTGTTGCCCTACTAGCAGCTTCAGCAGAATTTGCATTAGAAGAAAAGTAATAGGTGGTAAGAGCATCGTTGACCAAACTAATCTTTTACATTCCTGTGCGCTATTTAGTGGTAGCGATCCGTTCTCAACAAAGAGCCCATTTCATAGCTTCCCTGGGGGTTCTTGAAAGCTCTCTTTAAAGGTTATATTTAAAATGTTAAGAGTAAGCTCTGAATGGGGAGAGATGTTTTTTCTTTTTGTAGCAAATTCCATTTCCTTATAAACGTTAGCTCGGTTATTTAACAGAAAACAGTATCTTATTTTAGATGGGTCAAAACCAGATCTAGAAAAGTCAAGAGTGGATCATGGGTTGAAAAGTGAGTGACTTAATGTGATATGAAAGCAGTTTTAATTTTATGATATTTGGCCCTTGTGTGCATGTGTTAGTGATAACCTAATTTTACTGCGCCAGACTTTAAGATTCCTTGCTGCCTGGAGAGCTCATTCGTCCATTAGCATTTAAGTCTTTTCAGTAATTTTTGCTCAGATTTCTCCCAAGAAGCCTCCTGCCTATGGTCTGCGAGGACCCACAGTTCTGACGTTGTTCTTAATATCCTGTTTTCGGTTGTCAGCACAGTTGTCCTTTTCATTGCCATGTTCCCATCTTTCCCCTTCTCTCCTGTGGTGCTTTACAATAACAATACTGAACAAAAGAGTCACTCCTCTTTCGGTTGCCTTAAAAAAAAAAAAAAAAAAAAAAAGACTTCATCCCCTGACTGTAGGGCTTCAGTGATCACGGAAAACGTTTAAAGCATGCTCTTCATAATAGTTAACCAGGAGTTGTGAATAAAGCTTACTTTTCTTTATTTTTTTAAGATCATAAAGTAGCTTCAGGGCGTTGTGAACATGAGGTTTTTGTGTGTGACTAACTTTGAAGTTGAGAGAGAAAGCAATTTCCTTTGAGGAAAGGGGCTATCGTATTTGAGAGAATTTCCCGATCTGTCCATACAATAGGAATCAGTTACTATGTGAGGGATTCCCGTGGTTACTTCAGGGTATCAGTTACTTCAATGAGTCATGGGACCGAATAGTTGTGCGTGCCATTGAATGTCAGCTTTTCTAGTGTTCAGAGGACGATGGGAGAATTCTGTACTGGCCACCATCAGCAACTATTTATTGATGCATTTTCCTCCTGGTGGATAAAAAGTGGGAAGGAGAGAGTGTACACTTTCTTGGCCTCCTGGAAGAGTGTCGTATGAATGAAGTAAGAAAAAGTTTTCCCAGTTGGCAGGCGTTTTTCCAGGTGGAATCTTGCAACAATCCAGCTCAACCGGTCTGCCCTGCAGAGACTAGACCTCTTATGTCATTTAGCTATTTTCCGGGTAACTCTTTTCAGAGACGAGTAGGCATTTGTGGACATGCATAGGATTTTATATAGACATAGAGTAGTTCTTCTAAAATCTTTCTTTTAAGGTTTTATCTATTCATTTGAGAGAGAGAGCACAAGTAGGGGGAGAGGCAGAGGGAGAAGCAGACTGTCCACTAAGCAGGGAGCCCCATGCAGGGCTCGATCCCAGCACCCTGGGATCATGACCTGAGCCGAAGGCAGACGCTTAACCACTGAGCCACCCAGGCGTCCTGACATAAAGTAGTACTATGAATGGATATAGAAATATCTGTCGAACCAAAACCACTTGGAGGAGCATTCAGGGAAGGCGGTGTTGAAGTACTTCTCATCTGTGGGGGGCTTCACAGTGGCGGTCGGCTCTCCAGGAGAGGTGATTTCCACTTGTCAAGAGACTGGGTGTGACAGATAACCTGCTCTCTTCCTCCTCTTTTGCGCCTTCAATTACTGCCTTCAGCACCAAATTCTTGCCTGACACTCGGTATAGCACGGACTGGGGAAACATCCGTCATTTTCAACTGGATGTAAAATAGGTTCCATTTGCCTTTAACACTGGATGGGTTTTTTTCTTCGCATCAGCTGTAAAAGACATGAAATGTCTGAGACCCTCTGACGGTGGGAAGTCTCCTGTACAGGTTGTTAGAGTAGGCTCTCTGGAAGATTATAAAGGTTGTTGTTTATCCTTCTCTTTTGTTTTTGAGAGGTGGAGTACATGTTTGTTTTCTGGTGTTTCAGCTCTAGTCCTTGAGGCTAATTTCCCCCCACAGAGCCAAAACAGCGACAAGTGAGCCATGTCCGACAGAAATTTTGACAATTTTAATGTTGTTTTAACAAAGCAATGCTTTCACATCTCATGATGAAGAAGTTCTTTCAAATTCTATTTGATGTACGTGTGTCTTTTCTATGGATAAAGAGGACTTCTTTGGAAGGTCATCTGGATGTGAAATTGACTGATCCCTTTGTTTATTGTTAACAGACAAATGAAATTATGATTAAGCCAAGAGAGTATATGTTTGCATTTTTATGTCCAAACATGTGAAGCATGCTTTGGTGTACTGGGAGGTGTTGCAATGGCCTGAAGGTAGGTGTCACAGCGTTCCAGGCAGGCAAGGAGGAGGGGGCCGGCTTTGCCTCCTGCTCGCCATTTAGCAGGGAGTTCTTACACACTTTTGCTGGAGGCTGGATGTCTGGGTTTGACATGAATTGTGCAGGTTTGCAGTTTGCAGTCAGCCTGTTTTTTGTTTTGGCTTGATTTGGTTTTGTTACACTTTCCTGATGCTTTACTTTAGTTGCAGTTTCTTGTCTTGCATGGTGATAAGCAACATCCTCGAGAGAACTGCAGCGTAGGATTTTTTTTTTTTTTTGCTTTTGGGAAAACTACTTCCTCTTCTTCCTTTAGACAGTCAGTGTTTGAAAGCTTACTTTCCATTCTCGGTTCACTCTTTCTTTGCCATTCTGGAACATCCATCACAGATTTGCTTTTAGGTGTATGTGTGGGCATTCTACGTATACATAAACACATGTATGTTATATGCATACATAATATACACATATATTTTATTTGTTTATCAGGATGATAGATTGCAATTTAGATCTCTATTCTGAGAAGAAAAAAATACCCACTTTATTGTGTCTGTATGTGAGATCGTTCTCCATGTAATGTTTTAAAAAGCTGCTTCCAGGTATTATATTTTAATTCAGAAGATAGACGCAAAACAGTCAGTATATTATTGAAAAAAAAAACCCCCAAACAAACACACACCAACAACCTGGCACCTAGAGCATAATGTGATCATGTGCTTCGGAGGCTGCCAAAAGGACCGAAATGCAAAGGAGACGGGCACCCTTTGCTGACCCCGGGAGCCGGACGGGTCGCTCCCGTTGGCAGCATGGAAACCTGGCACCCAGCACTCAGCGGCGGGACAGTGACCTGCTGCTGGTCCCCATGAGCAGCGAGGGTCCAGATCCCAGCACCAAGTCATCGTTTTGGGGGGGCCAGGCAGTGGGTATTAATTGGCCCCGGGCTGCCTTTGCATTTGGCTTGAGTTGAAGGTTGAGTGGGCGAGGGCCCGGGGAAGCCCTGCCGGGCTCTGTGGAAAAGGCGGTTGGAAAGCAAGAGCGAGTTTCGATTCTTCAGCTCAGCAACCCTGGCGGGGTGGATGACGTGTTGCTGCCCTTCCTGGAATTGTCGCGTTGATTTTCCTGTTGGGTTTCACTGTTGACGCTCCCACAGACACACAGGGCCGCTCCAGCACTGCCTGCCACCCACCATCTGGTCTCGGTGGCCTGTCTGTCATTTCGTGGGTCCCCATCCTCTGCCTACGGCGATGTTTCTTCAACAAGAACTAGGGTGCAGTCCATTGGTGGGTATTTGAGGCGATCTCTTTGTAAGAATCTGGAGAGATGCTGAGAGAACTAGTAAGGACAAATGTGCTGTTTCCTGTTCTTAACCTATTTATCAGTCTTTTGGTGGGACCGATTGCATTTGTGAGACTGTCGAGGGGGGTTTTGTGCTGTTAAGGCAGAGCGGGATTGGGGCAGTTGGTCCTGGAGAAATCAGGATTGTTTTTTTTTTTGCGTTGTCATTGGTGCCTTTTCTTTTTTTTCTCGTCTGCACGTATGAATGAATTCCAGAAGGTGTATTTAAGCATTCTGTTAAGTAAATTTGGAAGACTGGGTTTCAATTAAAATAACCAGACAGTGTGACCTAGCTCCCATTCTTCTTAATTTTTATCATTAAAGCCTTCATATCCCCAAAGACATCTGCTGTGCTTCCAAGTGATTCTTTTCAGGAATGTTCATTCATTATTAATCAGGTTGCATGGTCAAGAGAGTATGTGATTATTTTAAAGACTCTCCTAGAGATCCAATTACTAAAAAACCGAGCACGTTATGGACAGATGTGGAAGTATACAGGAGGTTTTGCAACCAGTTTAATTCAATTTGCATGAATTCCACCAGGTGGGGGTTTGGTGAAATTAAAAGTCTTCCCTGATTCTCACTTTTGGTATTGGGTGAAACACCTTAACTTCTAGCATTCCTCAAAATAAAGAGGAAGTGGCACGTTATTAAAAACATCTATTGTATTAATTAGTTACTTTTAAACTTGAGGCTAGTGCCTAGGTGCTTATCTGCTTGTCACGTTTTTTGTTGTTGTTGTTGTTGTTGTTGTTGTTGCTGTTTTTCCAAGTCGGTTCCTCCGGTCCCTTAAAATTTGGTTGGCGGAAATTCTTACTCATCCGTCACTGATTAAGGGAACAAATTTGAGTGCGCTGACGTCAGAGCTTAACCACAGTGCTATTTCAGAAAAATTACCTATAGAATGTTCCAGACCTCTTTTTTCCCACCACGTGTTCCTGCGAGTGTATTATTCGTACTGTTTGTTGCTTTAAGAGCCACTTTGCCTTTTGACTCCACTCTGCCATAATTTGGAGTAGGAAGTCGCCTCTGTTGTGGTATCAATTTCCAGTCTCTCCGAAGGCCGCGAAATTCCGTTGGATCTCCCCTCTGCCCTCGGCATTGCGTCTATGGCCCCGTTTTACTGTGTGTTTACTGACTCCGCCTGTGTCTCCCATCAGCCAGGGTGCTAATCGGTAAAAAGCAGCGTTTGGATAGGGTGTTTATTCTGTGGTCTGTGTAACTCAAAGCTAAATCCTAACCCGTGACCAAACATGCAGACCCTGGGTGCTCGTATTGTGTTATTTAAAATACTCTATTTGTGCTGACTTCGTCCTGAGTATAGCACCCAGTTTCTATTGTTTCTGCCTCACAAGCTGAGGTTAATTTCCAGAGGTTCACAGATTCAAAGTTTTGAGTCCTCTGAAAGTCTGTGTTTCTTCTGATCTAGCATAAAAGCATCATTCCATGAGCCTTAAAAAAAAAAAAATTCCACCCTTGGTTGTGTAACGGATAATCTCAGAGCAAAAATCCAAATGGCAATAAGCTGGCTAAATCTTTGTTTTTGTGTGATCTGGTGGGCCAGTTGTATACTTTGGGTGCTATGTTTGTTGTCTTGGTTCTCTTTTGGTAAATTTAACATCAAGCTTAGTTTGCATACCCCAGAGGACATGTAGAAGAAAACGGGAGGAAATGCCTCAGGGATCCCCGGGGCAATGGCTGCGGGCCCACCCGGTGCTGGTATCCAAGTTTATTTCTTGGTCTAGTGACTCATGAATTTCCCTCATAATGATGGCTTTCAGGGCTGGCCAAAGTGAGGGACTGAAAGTAGAATTATCAGTGGCTGGAATGCATGCCCTTTTTCCTGTACCCCAAATCAGAAAAGTGATCATTGTTTGCGGAATCTGCAGATGTCACATAGAGTAGCTGCGGGGAAACACTGAGAGATGGGCTTACCTTATGATTAAAATGTCAAAACTCTGTTGAGAGAAATTTGGAATTAAGAAACTCCTGGATGGCATGCTGACAACCAGGGATCTCCTTATTCTAGTGGGTGACCCATCTCAGGGACTGCACCTGGTCCGGAGACTCCTAAATCTTGGTCACTTGCATATATGAGTGAAACTTGCCTACTCTTGGGATTTTGACCTGGACCCACGCCCCGCTGCCTTTGGCCACAGGTTAATAAACCTTGCAATGCGTGTCTTCTTCACGGGGCTCCTAGGTGTTCCTTCAAGGTACAGGTTATCTTTCCTGTGTCATAGCAGCAGTGGGGGGAGATTGCATGGAATAAAGTTGTGAAACTGTAATATGAGCTAGCAAGTAGGATGATGGCAAGGGCTGTGACAGCATGGGCAGGGGGTTGGATGTTTTCTCTGCATGGTTTTGCTCGGGTGATTGTTTTGCCTCTGGCTTCAGAGGAGGGGGCAGAAAAGATGAATCCAGCAGCCACGAACCCTCTTCACAGCCATCTCGCTGGCTGAGAACGCTAATCCAGAAGGACTTGCAGCCTGAGTTCCCCATTTCTCTTCTCAGGCCCAAACCTTGTATCTCCTCTAAGTCCTGGTGTCCGTCCTCTTCTACCGGGGACTATCTTCTTCAGTCTGTTTTCCCCAAGATCTGCACCTTGGACAAAAGAAAGCCCTTCCTTCTCCCTGCAGGAAAGCCCTCCTCCTGGGATGAGAGCTAACCTCAGGATGATGATACCTGGAGCCCCGAGGGGCAAGGGGCCATCTGCCCAGGCAGCTGGTTCAGCCAGCTCACCTCGGCCATCACCTGGGTGCCAGGGTCCGAGCATGCCTGCAGCCCTCACCGCCAGCTGTCTGTCTGTCTCTTGATTAATTTTTCTTAGCCCCAAAAGGCACAAGCCTCTAGCATCCAGATTTATCAGGGGGGATTTCGAGGAGTAGGTGGTCATTTGGCTCCGGCCACCCATTCACGATCGGCCTCAAATTTAGGTGATAAGCAATCTCTGTGTGAGACCTGTGTTTGTGTTTGTGTCTACACTCGCGCGTGCCTGTCTGCAGTGGTCCTGGAGCGGGTCCAACTCTACTGAAAGAAGGGGATGTATCAGAGGACTTTAAACCAGGGTCCCCTTGCTGATCACTCTGTTGTGTATCAGGAAATAATATTTTTAAATGAATATTTGGGTTGTTTTGTAAATATGGTAGTCACACTGCTTTGTGGTTTTCCGCTAAAAGCTTTACTTTTAATTGTAACCATTTAAGACATATCACACTATTTATAGCCATCTTCTAAAACAAGTCTTCTTTGTTTAATATGAAATCTCCAAATATAACATTGGCAGGGTTCTTCGGGCCTCTAGGAGGTTCTGCCGTCAGCTTAAAAAAATCAGGAAACAAAAACAAGAAAATAAACATGAAATACAGGCAAAAAAAACAAAAAACAAAGAACAAAACCCAGAAACCTCACAAAGGAAAAAAGGATCTGTGCTAGGGAGAAACGCAAAGGCAGCTGCCAGGAGCAGGAAATGGGCCCATCCCCTGGGTGCCTCGGTCCCTGGGATGGGAGGCGAGTGCGTGGGAAGCAGTTTGGGAGACGCTTGGGCAAGGTTTTGAACCAGGAGCAAAGGGCGCCCATCAGGACTCGTACTCTGGCCGGCAGGGAGCTGGCTCACTGCTCACTGTGTGGGCCTTTAAGAGAAGTGACAGGAAGAGACCGTGGTACCAGAAGCGTGAGGCAAAGATGAAACTGAAAAGATCAGAGATAGGAAATCAAATGAGGCGGTGGTTGTTTGTTTCTTGTTTGTATGTGTGGTGGGGGTTGGTAATAGTCTAGGAATGCAGGAAAGAAGATCTGAATCAACCTCGAGGCAGTGAAAGCAGAGAGAAGGAAACCGATCAAAGAACGAAGGATTGACCCTCTTAGGCTTGTCCCTCGCAGGGCCATCCCTTTCCAGAATCTCAGCTCAGCATTGATTGTTGCACACCTGAAACCAATCTGACTCTCTATTTGTACACATTGTGTTAACTATAGCCACCGTGCTATACATTACTTCCCTGGGACTTCTTTCTTTTACAAGTGGAAGTCTGTACCTGTTGACCCTCTTGGATGACCTTTGGTTAGAGGCCAGACCCTTAGAAAACACCCAGGCTCTGCTTTGCTGGAAGGAGAGGTCAGCCGGGCTTAGCGAGGGGAAAACCAGAAGAGCACAGTTTCAGTGACCTGCAGAATGAGAGAGGGCGGGGCAGGAGGAAGACGGAGGTACGGAGACATTGATGTTATCGGTTTTCCACAAAAGTCTTGAATTTGTAAGAAAGTTTCTGGAAAAGATGTGTCTACTGCCTCCCAGGAAGCGGGGCTCAAGCGCAGCCGGCGACTACGGACCATCCCACGTAGGGATTGTTCATAGTGAATGCTGGAAGGAACTAGAAGGAATACCTGTGGACGCTGTCTCAGGGTCACGCAGCTAATAAATAGCCGAGCTGCATGTGGTCCTCTGACTGGCCAACCGTCCGGCTCTCTCCTTTCACTCTGTTCCACGCCCTGCTCTAGACTACAGACCGTGGACAGGCAGAGGGGTGAGTTGTAAATTGTGGCCATTCCCAGCTTGTTGCAAGGGGTTCCCATGATTATACACATCCTCCTCTGAATGAAGACCAATCAGCTCGTTCAGAAAAATGGTGAGCGATAGAATTTCCTGACACTGATATGCACGTGTGATTTCCTTCCATTGTAGTGAAGACTAAGAATCACTCTTCTTGGGGCGCCTGGGTGGCTCAGTCATTAAGCGACTGCCTTCGGCTCAGGTCATGATCCTGGAGATCCGGGATCGAGTCCCACATCGGGCTCCCTGCTCGGCGGGAAGCCTGCTTCTCCCTCTCTCACTCCCCCTGCTTGTGTTCTCTCTCTGGCTGTGTTTCTTTCTGTCAAATAAATAAAATCTTAAAAAAAAAAAAAAAAGAATCGCTCTTTTTTTAAGGCCTAGGCATTAAATTATGGAATTTAAGAAAAGGAAAGGATAACATTTTTCACAAATCCCCTCTACCACCACGCATACCTGTTTGGTGAACCCCTGCTCATCTTCAAAAATCCTTCTCACGTGTTGCCGCCTTCAGGAAGCTTCCCAGTCTTTGGCACGTGGCTTGTTGCAATTTGTTCATGTTTTCTCTTCCCATAAGATCTCCGAGGCCAGGGCTGAGCATTACCATTACTTGACCCAGCAGCAGGAACCTACAGGGACTTCGCTATTTGGTGAAAGAATGAATGGTATTTTCATTTCTCAAAGAGCTGAAGAATAAATCATGCCGATCTTTTCAGGTGGGGGAATGGTAACGTGTTGTTGAGTGATGTCACCAGAATATTCCCTATACCGCAGCAAGATCTGTACCAAAGGAGAAAAACATCAGACCCACTATAGATATCGAACCCAGAGCCCCTTCCTTTTTGGCAACATATGGGCACAAAATTCTGAAAATTGGCTGAACCTCAAGGCGCATCCACATTTAGTCATCACTTAACACAATTAAACCAACCTTTACAACGTGGACATTCGCACAAAGCTCCGTGCCAAACACTAGGGTAATAAAGGCAAAAGATCCTGTTCTGAGCAGCTGCTATTCAGTCATTCTTACGTGAAGTGCCCCTAAGCACTCGACTCAACATTATTTCCATTGATGCCAGGGTGAAATCCCATTGCTTATCATTTCCCGTTGGCGTTCAAAACTTGTATCCACTTGTTGACATCTCACTCCACCACCGTTCCCTTATTGCTTGCACAACATTTTTGTCCTCTCTCTTTGGGAGGGAGTCCCCCCTCTCTGTTGTCTGGCTGTACATGTCTCTGTCTTCTACCCTGTGGGTCAGCAGATTAAGATCCTCAGGCCAAATGGAGCTTGCCACCTGCTCTTGTAAATCCTTCTGTATCGGCCAGCCGCACTCTCATTGGTGCATCGTGTCTGCCTACTTTGGCGTACCGCAACGCTTCATTTGAGCAGCTGAAATAGGCCGTCTGGCCTGCAATGCCAAAAATAGTTACTCTCTGGCCCTCTCTGGAAAAAGTTGGCTGACCTCTGTTCCAATATGTTGAGAAACCCTTTGAGACAGCAGTGGTGTTGTATTCTTTGGAGGTTTTTGACCCCAAAGACTGTACGTTTCCCAACTCATTCAACCCATGTTTGAGTCCTGTGTGCAAGGCACTGTTCCAGGCACTGCCAGGACATCCCTCAAAGAGCCAAGCCAACTCTCTGCTGTCATGGAGCTTACCTTCCACTGGTGGGGCGGCAGGGAGAGATGATGGCTCCGTGGCCAATCTACTAGAATATGTTGGTTGACAAAAGTTACAGAGCAAGACAAAGTGAGGCGGGGGCAGGGAGAAGGATCGCTGTGGTGGGTGGGTAGGTGGTCCTGGTGGTAACGGGAATCGTTTTTACACGGGTTCACAGAGAGGTGACACTGCAGCAAAGAGTCATGTGGATTCCAAAGACCTCGGGAGGGGGACATGGGACGTGCTTGGCATGTTCTCAGGCATCACAAGGAGGCCATGTGCCCTGAGCAGAACAAGGGCTAGCGTGGGAGGAAATGAGGTCACTGTCTGAGTCTGTTTTCTGGGGCTGGTTTTATTCTGCTGAGTTGCTCCCTAAGTGAGATGGGAAGCCCCTAGAGGGTAGAGCAGAGAAGAGGCAGACTCCGTCATGTTTTAACAGGATCTCTGGCTTCGGAGTAAAAGGTTGCAGGTGGGGGCCAGAGTGAGCAGAAGGCAGGAAGCCATTTGGAAAGGTATTGTGATAGCACAGGTGCGGTGTGATGTTGGCTGGCCCACGATCATAAAGCTGGGATGGTGAGGGTGCCAGATTCCGGCTTCTTGAGGCAGCTCACTTAACGTCTCTTGACTCAGAGGTCAGCTTTTCCACTGGGGTCAGCAATGGAATCACCTCTAGAAATTGCAATCGTGCCTCACTGGGATGGAATCCTGGCACCTGCAGAGAAATACAGTCCTTGCAGCTCTCCAGACATCATCGGGGCTCATCCCCGTGTGATCTATCGGTAGGCGCTCTTGTTGCATCTGAGAACAAAGCCGACCAAAAGGGTGATGACTTCCCTTTAAGTTCTTTGATGGGAAGAGGGAAGAAACTCGATTTAGAGATAATTCCATTTTTTCACAATTAACCAAAATAATGATTAATAGGTAAACCCTTTCAATTTCGCCCAAGCTATCTGTTGGAAGGGGTGGCGAGGACAAAGCAGGGACTGCAGGTCTCTCCGCACAGCAGCCCTGCTGTTGCCACTGCGGGTTGTGTAGATGTGAGCAAGCTTTCATATTTCAAATCTCCGCTGCGCGTTTCTTCTTTCTCGTGTAGTTAACATTTGCGAATGGCTGAAGATCTTTTTACGATACCAGGCTTCTATGAAGCCAGCAGTTCTTTAATTTTTAACAAACTCAGCATGTACCTGACACTTTTAGTGATCAGTTCCCATTCATTCAGTCAGTGGCAAGATGAGCATTAGCTTAACCAGCGCCCCACGTGGTATTTCAGAAAGAGGCAGCACATTCTAGAAATCATGACTTTTGTAAATAAATGGGAGGTGTGAGTACAATCACTGAGCAGGTAGCTGGGGATGTGAAGCCTTCCCATCAAGTGGACTGAGAACCTCCCCCTCCAGCCTCCCCGACTCCCCGAGGGTGATCGGAACCTGGCGTCGCCCTGGGTGAGCAGCCCTGTTCTCCCACAGGTCGCACTGGGCTGTATCTAATATACCCGCTATTCCGCAGACCTTGGCTAATGGTCTTGAAAGGGAGAAGGTTCAAAGAGGCTTGGTTCCCAGGCCTGCTAATGAGTGCGAGGCCTCTTCCCTGTTAATGAAACGGGATTTGTGTGTGATTCTTTCCCCCTGCCCTAGTTGAAGGGAAGGCAGGCAAGAGTTCACAAAAACAGCAGTCCGTCTTCGTGGCACGGGGAGCGTGCAGCTGGGCCACCGGGCAGTTCAAAGCTGTTGGAGCTCGAGCCTAGGGCCAACAGGGCTCTGGGTGTGAGGCAGGATCTCCTGCCTCCCCCCCCACACCCCGATCTGTCGCCAGCTTCAGGGACAAGCCCTTGATGGGACTCTCTGTGCAGGGTCCCTCGGCAGCCTTCGCAAGCCTCCTCAGAGTAACGCAGCTGCTTTATCCTGCTCCCTACAGTGTAGCCGTGAGCCCTGTTAATAACTTCTCAAATGGATATCGAAGCCACGAAAATCCTTGTCCTAATTAACTAAATCGTTATTAGTCATCGGTACCCTAGCTCACCACAGCCACTGAAAAGGCCCGCAGATATTTTTCTCTGCTTGGCTCTGCCCACCCACATCCCACTGCCGGATTAAACAATAGAATTATTCAGGAGAGTAACGAACACATGCCAAAAAAACATTGCCTCTATCGCAGTCATCTCCGTGAAAGTCAGTGTTTTTCCGCAGGAATATATTTTGGAAGCTGACATCCCCTATTTAAGCATTATCATTTCCGCTGAAGTCATGCATTGGATTTCATGCACATTTCCACAAGAAGCGCCTTTGCACTTCTCTGCAGAGTCACGTGCAAGTTCATCAATTCAAAGTCATGAAAGACTGTAGCTCGTTAATTAACATTTCTACATTTTAATTCTCCACACAAGGTAAAACTTGGCCGTGACACAATAAGATTATTGTGATTATATACAAATTATGGAAATTACAGTTTCAATAACTTGCCAGTCTGGAGTAAGACCTTTGAACAAACAAAATTGCAGAGGAAAAAAAAAAGTGTTTTCTTTTTTTTCTTGTTTTGTTTGTTTCCCTTCTTTTGCTGCTTTCGGTGACTGGAACTTTGAGAAAATGTTAGTTGGTGACCTGCCTTAGGGTGTTTCTCCCCTCCTTACTCCCCCAGTAAATGGAAAGAGAGTTATTTGGAATGTCCACGCATTTACCCTTCCACGACCCGCGTTTGAAACTAGTCTGAGATGCATTCAAAGCTGACAGCTCCCCGTGGCTGAGTCCCTCGCGCCTAATCAGATCTTACGTTCTGTTTCCAGATAGCTGATCAGCTTCCTTGGAATTTGCTGATGACCCAGGAGAGCTTCGCCTGAAGATGGAAACACTGGAGTCGGAGCTGACCTGTCCTATTTGTCTGGAGCTCTTTGAGGACCCTCTCCTGCTACCCTGTGCACACAGCCTCTGCTTCAGCTGCGCTCACCGCATCCTGGTGTCCCACTGTGCCACCAACGAGTCTGTGGAGTCCATCACCGCCTTCCAGTGCCCCACCTGCCGGCATGTCATCACGCTCAGCCAGCGAGGTCTAGACGGACTCAAGCGTAACGTCACCCTGCAGAACATCATCGACAGGTTCCAGAAAGCCTCTGTGAGCGGACCCAATTCCCCCAGCGAGACCCGCCGGGAGCGGGCATTCGACGCCAACACCATGACCTCCGCCGAGAAAGTTCTCTGCCAGTTCTGTGACCAGGATCCCGCCCAGGACGCTGTGAAGACCTGTGTCACTTGTGAAGTGTCCTACTGTGATGAGTGCCTGAAAGCCACTCACCCAAACAAGAAGCCCTTTACGGGCCATCGTCTGATTGAGCCAATTCCGGACTCACACATCCGGGGGCTGATGTGCCTGGAGCACGAGGATGAGAAGGTGAATATGTACTGTGTGACCGATGACCAGTTAATCTGTGCCTTGTGTAAACTGGTTGGGCGGCACCGAGATCACCAGGTGGCAGCTTTGAGTGAGCGCTATGACAAATTGAAGGTTAGTCCGATCCGCCTTAAGCCAACCCCTTTCTGCCAGCAAATGTCATGGAAATAAAAAGTGTATTCAGTGCTAGCTGCATGGCAGGTGAAGGGTTTCTCTTCACCTTTGTTATCTGATTAGTTTTAGCATGTTTTTTGGCAGCCTAGAGATGTTGCGCAATCGGGATATCTTGTAAAAGTTGACTGCTGCTTGTAATGGTAGCGTTGTGAAGGCGAGGGCGAGTTTGAAAAATCTGGATCATTTTCAGTCCTTGCAGGGGAGGGAGGGGGAGAGGAGGGTGGCAGGTGGGAGAGGCGCGGGGAGAAGGAGAGTTTTCGGGGTATTGATTTTCTTCACTCATTAAGAAAAGCTAATTTCACCCGAATTGTACCTGTATCCGGTTACTTACTTGCACAAAGAAAAGGGTAGAGGGAAGAATGCCTATAGCAAATGCGGGATTTTAGAGGACATGTGACTTGGTACTTCTGGCGTGACTGATACCCGGCTTATTGGCGAGCTGGAGTGCTCTGACCATCTTGGGTTTCGGCAAGGAATTCCTTTTCGTGTAGGCGATACTGTTTGAACTTCGCTTTTAACATGAAATTATGAACCTAACTCCAGCTCGGGCAGTGATGATTAATATGACTGTATGTCAAATTAAAAAATCGCTCTCTAAGTATAGATAGAATGCACCAGGGAAGAAATAAGTCAGGTCTCCAGATGTCTGTTGAACTTCAGGCGACGGTGGGTCTAATTATGACAAATTCAGCCGAGAGTTCGCTCTAATAGTGAGCTACTGTGCTCACCAGTTAATTTTAGATCACGGGACACCAATTAAAAGGAAAGGAAGGATAAATTAAGAGCTTTGAGTAAATATATATTGAAGTCCTTCCTCTCAGGAAAAACACATACCATGTTGTTGAGCAAACAAAAAATGAATCACATGAACAAGAGTGTTACCACTCCAGGCACATCTCACCTCTCACAAACGTTTCCTATCACTTTTCCTTAGCGCGCTAATGGGTGGTTGTGTTACTGGGACCCCGTAGTTAATTCTGTGACGCTGGGATTAAGGGACCACACCTGTGATTTGGTCAGGCTGTTTCGTTTTCTTTTTTGAAAGATTTTGTTTATTTATTTGACAGAGAGAGACACAGTGAGAGAGGAAACACAAGCAGGGGGAGTGAGAGAGGGAGAAGCAGGCTTCCCACCGAGCAGGGAGCCCGATGTGGGGCTCGATCCCTGGAAGCCGGGATCCCAGGAACCTGGGATCATGACCTGAGCCGAAGGCAGATGCTTAATGACTGAGCCACCCAGGTGCCCCTGTCAGGCTGTTTCTTGAGATGCTGAGGGACACTGGCGAGCTGGAGTGAATCCTGCTTCTGAATGTCACTTGGGGAACAAAATCCTCACCTGGGCGGCATCCCTCGCTTGTAAGTATCCAAGGACTGTTGGTGCAAACCCATCTGTAAACCTGGAGAGGAAGTTATGCCTGAGGACTTAGGTGCTGGGGGCAAGGGAGCCAGACGCCGACT
Organism: Spilogale gracilis; assembly: GCA_004023965.1. NCBI lineage: Eukaryota > Metazoa > Chordata > Mammalia > Carnivora > Mephitidae > Spilogale > Spilogale gracilis. Next base: position 95,632 of record PITA01005818.1, read on the forward strand.
GGTTTTCTAGTATAGTTCAGGGCGCTAGCCAAAAACACACCTCGAGAGATCATGATAGCAAAGGCAACGCGTGTGTGAATTGTGCCTCTGATATTCTTCAGAAACTGACATGGCAGTCGATCTCAGAAACCGAGATGATCATTTCCACCCCTTTTCGGTTGGGGACAGAATGTTTAAGATTACTGGACGTAGGTGTTTCTGTTTTCCAAAATATGAACGTGGCGACGGGGGTCTTTTCTTTACCCAAAAAACATTCTTTGACTAGATTAACACTGCCTTTTAATGATCGATCCTTAAAACACTACAGTGATTGATGTTTAGTATTCAGCAACCTCCAGACTTGATATTCAAACTTGGTAGCTGAGTTCTGCTCATTGTGGACTGTCATAAAGGAGTTATTAATTATGAGGACATACTGTCATGCTCTAAGCCCTTTTTGTGATAAAAATGAAACTCTTCAATTATGAGCACTGCGCACTTGTCTGATCAAGCCCGTTGGTTAGCGGTCGTCGATACAGTTACTAGAGGGCCTGACAACTGACAGTGCTGTATATTTTATCTTCTAATTACAGAAATAGAAGCATATAAACAGCACATTTATAGCCACTCAACAAAATAGGCTTATGAGCATTTATTTACAGTCATTTCACAAAACGTGCTTATGAGCGTTTACACAGGTAATGTCCTAGGATAGCATGTTTGGCCTAAAACACACCACTTACGTTAGAATAAAAAGATCGTAAGAATATATTGACAATTGGGGTGTCTGATATATCAGTCACCCCATATTTATGAACATATGCGCTTTTTTTATTGTTTAAAACCCAAGTACAACATGGACCTTGATTTTTGAGGAAAGTAATAAATAGCATACTGAAAGGACCCAAACCAAAGAAAGGTACTTTCTGTTACTTATTACTTTGGTCTGAACAAGTGAATGTGCTAATAAGTGCCTTTTCCTATGGCTTTAGCATCTCGTACAGAGATAGAACTGTGAAGATGTGGAAATATAAAGCGTGGTGAAGACGGGAGAGGCGCTGTACTTATTTGGATATGTAAGGATGCAGGTGTCTCCTTTTGAAAAATGTGTTCTTGTGTTAGTGAAAGTCCATTATTTGGGGCGCCTGGGTGGCTCAGTCGGTTAAGCGGCTGCCTTCGGCTCAGATCTCGCGATCCCAGGGTTCTTGGATCGAGTCCCTCATCGGGCTCCTTGCTCAGCAGAAAACCTGCTTCCCCCTCTGCCTGAGTTACCCCTGCTTGTGTGCTCTCTCTCTCTTTGATAAAGAAATAAAAATACAATCTTTGAAAAAAATTCCTTAAAAAGGGGGTCCATTATTTGAAGATGGGAATTTTGCAGTGATTATGAAGAACAGTTATTTCTTGCACTAATCTTAAACTTCGGGGGCCACTTTTACTCTAATTAGGTCTCAGTATATGTACACGTACGTGCTTATGTAAAGAATTGGAATATACTTTTGTACATTACAACTCTCTTTCTGGGCACAAAAAAAGCACAAAAATTCCAGCATGTAGGATTCATGCAAATGAAATCTTCCATGTCATCTGAAATAGTACTGTGTTAGTAATCTAGTGCTGTCAGACTCTAGGCATTGGGAAGCACTCATACAATATTGAAGCAAAGAGAAAATTAAACCAGCATTTCCTGAACTCGATTTTAAGATAAGAAGAGAAACGTCTTCCTGCCAAATGCATGTTTCTAAGTGGAGCATGTCATAATGTGGACCTGCTTGTACCATTTTAATTGGATTTTAAGAAGCCTCTCAGTCCTTAGGCCTGGATTAAAAGTTTGATTCGTGAACCACATAACATATAAGAGAATTTAATAGAATGTATTGCAGAGTTTTCAAGGACTTACAATGCAATAATTCCATTTTTCTGTTCCAACAAACAATGTTGGGGCTCTTGTTTCTTTTCTCTAGTTATATCTATAAAAATATACAAACTGAGAAGAGTTGACCTTTCTTTGCCCTTCAACTTTGGCGTAGCCCCACTTTAAGTTAGCTGACGCTGAAGGTCCAAACCGCTCTTTGCATTTGTGACTCTAAAGGCTGGCTCAAGGAGTTTATTTGTATGATGCCCATTTCAGTGGGTTGTCCCTTTGGACTTTTGTCATCGTTTGATGATAAAGGCTCCAATGAAAACCCCACCTTCCCACATTATCCTTCTCATCTAGAGGTAAAGGATAGGGATTTCACTCTTGGGTATCATTTATAGATTGTAAGGTTCCATAATTTTGAAAGTCCTGTGCTTTATTTGTAATTGGGAAAGTTGTAAGTGGATACTTGGCTAGGCCTTTTTTCCCCCTCTTTCCTTAGAATTTCTAGAACTTGTTTCTTCTTTGAAAATAGTAGCAGAAATAGTGTAGGTTCCGGTGAAAGGGTGTGTGTGTGTGTGTGTGTGTGTGTGTGTTCGTGTGTTCGCTCGTTGCATAGCGTATCCCCAGCAGAGTGTGTGTGTGTGTGTGTGTTCGCTCGTTGCCTAGCGTATCCCCAGCAGAGTCGCTGCCTCCTGAGGGCTGTGAGGGAAGGATGTGTTCCAGGCCGCTTTCCTTGGGTTGTAGGTGGCTGTCTTCTCTTATGTCTCTTCATAGGGCATGCTCCCCGTGTGCTTGTCTTTGTGTTCACATTTCCCCGCTTGATAAAGGGCACCAGTCATGTTGGAGTAAGGACCCACGTATGCCGGTAGGACGTCATCCTAACTAAGTATATCTGCAGTGACCCTGTTCCCAAGTAAGGTCACGTTCTGAAGTACCGGGGCTTGGGACTTCAACATGGGAATTTGGGGGCAAGGCATAATTCAACCCGTAAGAGTTACTGACTTCAATATACATACCTAGTTGTCTAGTCAGCGGAACACATATTACCTCTCCATTAAGGATTTCATCACCTAACGTTAGGCAGAGCCCTTTAGCTTACACCACCCCATCACTCGCCTGAGACGGACACAGGTGTTTTAGATCATTAGTTCTCCAAAAATTCTTGTCAACTGCTTGAATGAGAATGAACTATTGACCCTACACCAGAACTTAAATTCATAATAGTATTGCAGGTATTCGTCCTTCTATAGGATGAAACATTCTATAATAGAATTTCTAAATAAGAGCAGAGCCAGTTATTTATAGGATATTTTATTTTATCCACCGGGACATGAACCAGTATTTTGGTTTCTATTGCATTTTGTTGGCTTAAATGGTGTAAATTTGGATAAACTAGATCTCAACGAGTGGTATTCACATTGGTTTCGTGCTAGCATGCGAGGGACGCTTGATAGACCTGTCGTACCCATTGTTTCATTTATCCTCCAGTCAACGATAGCTGGCATGTAGGTTTTTTTAACAGGCCACCAAAAAGTAAGGTCATAGATGTTTAATAAATGAACAGGCATAGTCTCCTTCCTTCATGGAGCGTGTAGTCTACTAGAGAATTCCAACCAGGTAAACGTTTTCTCTGTTGGTGGTGGAGGGGGCCCAGCATGCCCAAAGCTGGGACACCAACGTCACACCTGACCGCTGGAGAACAGCTTCCCAGAAAAGGGTCATTGCACCACCATTCCAAGCCAACCGTTAGAAAACAATATCGAATTTGCTAGATGTCTATCAATTCCGCAGTGTTAGTCATTCTTTTTTATTGTTATCTCATGGGACATCCCTTGTGCAATCCTATATATTGATTCAAATGAGTTCACAATAATTCCAGGCTAGATTTTAATCTAAAATATAGGTTATACCTTATGATGTTTTACCACATGCCAGTGGGCTATGTGGGTGAGTCAGACATATGTCTTATAAAATGTTTTGGTTTTGTGGGGTCTCACCACATTTTGACCTCTTCAAAATGCAGTTCTGCTAGTGTTCCTTTCAGTCTGCAATATATGTTTAAAGTTCCCTTGTGATAAGAATATGGTTTCCAAATATTTGTAAGTTATGCTAAACCTATATTTTAATTTTCTTAGTTTGGTACCAAAAGGATTTATGATACACAGAGTAAAAGAAAACATCTCCAGGGATAAGTTTTTAACAATAATCTCAAGGCCACATCCTTCTCCCTGAAGATTCTCCTCTCCTTTCCCTCACCTGCAAAGAGGAAGATATTTTTGCCTGGTGCTTTATTATTATTGGAATCACGTGCAATAAGTTTGAGGCGTTCTGGGAAATGCACAGACAAGTATACAGTCATGTGGCTGTGTAAACACATGTGATTCTCGGGCACATTGCTTAATATTCAAAAAACAGAGCTAATAATGTACTTACGTGCATACATACTTGGGAGAACAAAATAAAATACTTCACATAAACCCTCAGAGGAAACCTGCAATATACGTTAGAACAAAACAATGTCTCTTGGAAGCAGGGTCTGGAATGGTTGTGGTGTAACGGGTAACGTGTGGACTTTGGAGGGAGACCACCTTCCAATTATTTTGTAATACAGCTTGCATTATTTGTGAGAGAAGGGTCCATGTTGTTGCTTTAATGTGTTTTGTAGTTTTGTTTCTAAAGCCCCTGGCCAAGGGCAGAGGCAGACCAGTGCCAACACTTGTTGATGGAAATGTCCAGAATTGATGGGTCGGAGAGGGGGGTTTTGGGATTTGAAGGAGGAAGAGATGACTGGTCTTGAGTAGACAAGAAACCTTGCTTCAGGGTGGTGGGTTTTAAGCTGCCATGACAGATCGGTGGATCACACATCAAAGTAGAGAGAGGCCTTCCTCGGGAGTGGGGCCAGCAGAGACCTGTTGGCAGGAATCTGCAAGATGGTTTAGGGATTCTAGACAATGCTGGCTAGAGCCCGGGGTGCTGACTGAGGGGCCAGGAGAGAGAATGTTGGAAGAATCATGTTGGAGGAGGTTTTGAAAGCCGTCCAATGCCAAGCTAAGAGTTTGGGACATTTTTACTCTTCTCTATGGGGTTAACACTGAAGTGACTTTGTTTTTGAGAGAGAGGCTGATGGAATGTATATTTTCTCAAGGTAAGGTCAAGTGAACATATCAGCGTCCACGAAGAAATAGAGGGGGGAAAAACATTCACATTACTTTACAATTTATGGTCTCTTTTTTAAGTGACAAGGAGAAGTAGTAGCATAGCTCAAAATCCGCCACACTGTCGACAGAAACACGCACCGGTAGGACATCCAGCGTCCAGCCCGAGAAGACAAAGAGGAAACAGAAGGGTGGCATAGGCACCTGGCTCTTGGATCCAGGCAGCGGTGCGATTCTTCTCCGCTTTCCTAGTGCAGCGCGACACGTGGGTGATGATGTGTGCTAATTTCTTCTGGCCCTTTGATTCACTCGGAGAAGGATGCCACTGAAGCCTCTGAATGCCTGCTATACACCTAAGTAATGTTTCAGAGCCAGAAGCAACCCTGCAGCTCCCCTGGTTTTATCCTCCTTCTGCAGATGAGGAGTTAGGAGCCGAGGAACACGCATTGCCGCCAAGCACCCAGCGAGGTGCCGGCGCCAGGGCTGGACACAGCCACCGTGTGGCCCCGTCTGTCCTGTGTCTCTTGCGCTCCTTCCTGTCGCGGCCGCCAGTGCCGGCACACAAGCCTTGCCTTTCCGTGCTCCAGGCATCCCTGAGGCTCCTTTTGAGGTCTTGAGACTAAATACAGTGATTTTACTGTGCATTGGAACACAGAGCTGGCCCGGTTATAAGCCACCATCATGGATGTAGGATGATGCCTTTAGGGCCGCCAAAAAAAGCTGCTTTAAGATATCTCCACGCTGGGCTGCCTGGGTGGCCGAGTCAGTTAAGCCTCTGCCTTCGGCTCAGGTTATGATCCCAGAGTCCTGGGATCGAGTCCCACATCGGGCTCCCTGCTTGGCGGGGAGCCCGCTTCTCCCTACTTGCTCTCTTTCTGTTTCTCTGACAAATAAATAGAATCTTTTTTTTTTTTAAAAGGTATCCCTATGCTGTTATTTTCTACTGCTGTGCCAGTGTAGGCTAGGCTGTCTTGAAGGGCCAGACCTCATGTCAGGAGGCAGTTTCATGGAGATGGACCCTGGTGCCCCCGGGGGCACCACAGAGAAGAGGATGCTCACGTGGAAACAAATGAACTGTTAATTACAGCTTAAATGGATTCATTAACTTCCCTCTTAGGGGAATTCCCCCCCCCCCAGTGTTTTAATATACAGATAACAGTTTAATTTTATTTAAATATATAAGCTGAGTGAGCGTAAGTGAGGAGTAGTATCCATTTGTGCTTGGTATTTGAATTCTGATCGAAGAGTTTTGAAAGAATGCAATTCATCTTGATGGTTACAAAGTTATAGCTAGTAGGATATGCAGAAATTGCATTAGCTGAACAGTCCGTTTTTTTAAGGCTGTGATATTCAAACTTCTTCCTTCTACGTCCCTGACAAATCATCAATTAAGTCCTTTTTTTCAATACTGGATGAGTAATAAAGAGGGCATGAGAGGCCCGAGAAAGTGAATGTGGCTAAAGATTTTATTCATTCTCAGTAGGTGATGTAAGCGTTCTGGAAAAATCTGATAAAATCGCATTTACAAAATTCACTTAAAACATTCTCACTCGATGCTTTGGACTTTGGGGCATGAAACTTAAGGTCTTTGCATTTCTCATCAAAAAAGAAAATGCTCGTAAAGTGCCTACCGTGGTGATTGGCACATAAGCGTTCCGTGAGCGTGAGGCGTTATTATATCTGAGCATTGACTGTTACAGTAAAGGGTTCATTGGTGTAATCAAGTTGTGGGTTTCCTGACAGTATCATAAATTACCCAGTGGTTATAGGGTCGATTTGTGTTTCTGGCTGACATGGGAAACTGAACAACCTTCAGGGGAATTATAATTGGGTGGAAACTTTGTCCTTCTTTCGAAACCAAGCTAGGCAGTAAAATGGACTTCTAAGAAGCAGTGAGTGGTAGACTGAAAGAGAAGACTTTAAGAACAGGCACCATTTTGAAGTCCGGCCGTGGTGAATGAGCTCGTCTTTCACGTTCCTGGTTTTATCTGATGGAATCAACACCAAAGGTGTTGACGGAGGCCCTGTGACTGTTTCCTAGGAAAGAGAAGCTGGCTGAGATGTCTGCCGTGACTGTCACATTTAGAGACACGTAGAGACAGGTGAGATGAACGTAGATGACATGACAGGCAGGCGGCCCAGACCAATCACAAGCTCCATCGGCCAGCTTTCTTTTTTTCCTGTAGACCGCCTTCGGTGGGTGAAGGAAGGACAGAGCCAGCTGGTGTTGGGCTCTGTTAGCAGCTGTTAGGGCTGGGAGAGGAGGAAGGCTCTGGAGTGCAGGGACTTGCAAAAGGGAAAAGCTTGAGGGGCTCTGAGCCCCTGCATTATAGTGACCCCGAACTTGTTCTCAGTGTCCTCCTTCTGTGCCCCGGGACAGAACGCAGAGAACAGCATCGTTGTCATCTGCCTCCTCCTTATATCTTTTTTACCACCTGGGGGCTGGGTATCAGGAGAATGAGGGCTTTTATTCTCATTAGTATAAACTAGGTTATTATTACTAAAAAATACGGGAATCGTGAAAAGCTTCTATGATCTTTTCTCCCCATCTGCTTTATCAAATCGTCCTTAAAAAAAAAAAAACAAACAACCTTCTTTATTCACCCAATGACTGTTTGTTTGTAGCTAATGAGATTAGCACTGGGTAAACTCTGGGAATGCAAACATGAATAACCAAGATAAGTCCGGATGTAATTATAACGTGCAAGAAGAGTATATAAAAGGATTGGAAAGAATTCTATGAAGCTCAGTCGTGAGATAGTTTATAATATGATGGGTAGTCAGAAATTGCTCACTTAGGTGGTGCTCTCTGGAAATTGCCTAATTCCAAAAGCTGAAGGGAAAACACATTTCCGTGAAAAACAACGTGCTGAAGCCAGACAGGGCAAAAGCTGAGGGCTCCGATCCATACTAAAGTCTGGGCCAGAGCCTTTCTTATTAAAGGTCTGCTCTTCACGGGCTGGGCTGTTAGCTCTTCTCACGTGCTTTTCCTCGGAGGTCCCCGCATCCTCCCTGAACAGGGCTCATAGGTCAGGGAAGCCTCAGGCTCCGAAGCAGTTGATACCATTTCCGCTCTGAAGGGACGCATCTCTAGGAAGACGTGAGTAGCAGATGGAAGAAGTATTGTTGTGTTGCTAAGCCAGCTGGTGGGATTTTCATTTCCTTTCTTTTCCTTTCCTTTCCTTTCCTTTCCCTTCCCTTTCTCCTTCCCTTTCCCTTCCCTTTCCTTTTCCCTTTCTTTTCCATGGACTTAGGCGAGGGGCTGAATAGCCTGGCCTGGTAGAGAGGTTTATTTCTCCCTCCTTTGACCCTTGACATGGCTGTCCAGAGCTCAGTTGCTCTTGTTTGGCATCATCAGACTTAAGGCTGAGAGAAGCAAAATGGACAGGCTTTCAGACTCATGCATACCGTGGCCTGTTGCTTCTGGAAGATCTAGACCTGGGGTACCTGTTCAAACCCCACCGGAGGAGCTTGGAGGGAGATGCTTTTCTTGCCTCTGGATTGCTGAGTTAAGCTCCAGAGGGTCCTAGCAAACAAAGGGTTTACCCGTCTATCGTGTTCTGCTTAGGAAGCGAAGTAGCTGTAGTCTCTCTTGTGTTCTTGAACTTCATCTGGAAACATACCAGGCAAGGCCATGATGCTGCCTCCATGCCTCCAGAAGAAAGTCTTGTAGGCCAAGGCTGTGTGGTAATAGGGTGAGAGGGAGCTAGCATTTGAGATGCTGCTTTAAGTTGTTTTAAGATGTGGTTCGAGGGTATTTGTTGATGCAACATCCAGAACTAGCCATTACCGAGAGTAATGACTGGCACTGGTAAATCTCCAGATTGATAGTTTGCAAAGCACTCTCAAGTATTATTTGATCCTTGGAACAACCGTGTGGGAATGACGATACCTGCTCATTAGGGATCTTGGGAGGATTAAATGAGATAATGTAGGGCCAAGCGTCTAGCCCAGCGTCTACTGGGTGGGAGAAGCTTGGTACTGAGGAAACTTTTTAACCATGTGGAGCATGAGGCCACGGGAAATTAAATAGCATAACTGTGGTTAGAGAAATCAAAGTTCGGGGGCTCATTCCCAGGGACCCGCCTTGTCCCTAATTAATCACCACCTATGATTAAGACTGAAAGAACGATGACTCAAACATGCTACACTTCAAAAAAATTAGTGACAAGGAAAAAGAGCTTGGGTGACGGAGAAATGAAGCACTTTTGCCTTTCCTTTTGACACCAGGGCTCCCTGGACTGAGCAAAGAAATTTCCTTGAATGTGGTGACTGTGATTGAAGATGATCTATTTTCCATCCTGATAGAAATAAAATAGGAAAATACAAAGTTGGAATATGAAAATTCCATGTGGAATAATTTCTGTGTATTTACGGTAATGCTGAGTTATTCAAAACTTACCAGCTACTCCATATGTAAGTGTTATATGAAGGAATGAATGAATCTCTGATGATCCCTAAATTCATTTCATCACTTGAAATGTGGTTATTTATTTGCCCTGGTTAAAAATGTAAATTTAGAGTCACAGTCGTCTATGAGTTTGACATTTCAACTCTCTTAAGAGAGACCTCAATGAGTTCTTATTCATATTTAGTTATTCTTGGCAAAACGCAGATGCAAATAAAAATGATCACTACGTGTTAGTAACAAAGCTTTTTGGTCTATTATGGATTCCTCTTTCCATGATTGCTTATCTCTCAGAATTGTAAGCTTGCTTAAATTCATTTCTTAGACCAGAATGTCTCAAACATAAATGTACATGGGGACCACTCGGGGTCTTGTTAAAATGCAGATTCTGAGTCAACAAGTCTGAGACTGCTTTAGAGTTGCGTGCATTTAGGTTAGGGAAAAAAGCAAACTAACTTCTCCGAGCCTCATTTGCTCCTCGGTAAAACAGGAGGTAATAATTCCGGATGAAACTGAGTAACGCTTGGCCCTTGAGGAGCCGGGGATGAAGGCTAGCGGCTCTTCTCTCCGTTCCTGTTGTTATTCCCTGAAGATTTCCATCTTCTCCTCCTTTACTCCACATTTTAAGCTTCTTTCTGTCGTAGCCAAGACAATACAGGTTCTTCTGAGAAGGCAGATGATGTAAAGTTTCTATAAATACAAGTGAATGCTTTTCTTCCTCAATCCTTCCATCCCTTCCTCTACTGATTCCACATTGTTCTTAAAGGACCCTAGTCGAGCTCAGCTTTTCGTGAAATTCCCTTATCTCAGACTTTCCGTATTGTCTTTACCACGCCTTCCTACTTTCATAGCATTTGGTATTATTTCATAAACGTTCTTGGGGCACAAGCCTTCCCGGCCCAACCATTTGTCCATTTCTCAAGCCCTTTTGTATCGGATTACTCATTTTTCAATGACTAGAGCATTTTTGAAAGCTACAAGGTATTTTATCAGTAGTAAGTTCTTGTTGAAACAAATGGAACAGCCCATAATAATTTAATCAGATTATAGTCTCCGCTGTGTGGGTAGAATTTGCCCATCAGATAAAAAAGGAAAACCATACATACCCCACCAGCCATTCTTTTGAATTTTGAATACATAAGCAAGCGAAACACTGCCTTTCAGGTCCCTGCATTCATTTCTGAATCTACAAATTGCTCCCCAGTGATTTCTCTCGAGAAAGAGACCGCTTTTTCTTTTTAAACTTTAGCTCAGGCAGAGGTGATGAAATATTTGTCATTCACAAGGGGTAGGATAAACTAACTAGTACTACGTGCATCTATTGCTTTTGCACGTATACTTTTTGTGTGTCGATTTTGTTCTCTGCTGCCTCAGAACGGTTCTCTTTAATTCCACTTTGAGACAGGATACTAAGAAATCGCGATTTGCTTAGGGGATAAATTTAGCAGTCCACAGTTGCCTTACTCTGGCAGCCTGTGGGGCAAGGGGGCCCATGCCGGCATCTGGGGGATCAAGGTCAGGGATGCTGCTAAGCATCCTAAATGCACAGGACAGCTGCCCCCGC
>PITA01005819.1:0-15812 GCA_004023965.1 Spilogale gracilis
TGACGAGGCAGCAGCAGTTATTTGTGCAGGAAAAACGGCTTCGGCTCCCTCTTTCTTCCTGTGGTTGTGCAGCCAGGTCTCTGAAACCCCATTCATCAAAGCTGCAGGGCTGGGGGACCACAGTGGACAGAGGCCACGGCCAGCCCTGAAACGACCTTGGCCGCGGTAAATGCCCTTTGTGATGTCACAGTTAATTACTGCTGGGAGAAAGGCCAGCACCCAGTGAGTGAGTCGTGCAGGCGGACTGCTCCCTGGCACTGGGCACAGGGGGGTGGTGCGCGCTGCATGGGGGCGCTTCAGTCCTGGTGCTTCTGGGCGGCTGCCTGAGCACTTGACGTTCCTGCTCCAGGTGGCCCTGGTGAGGAAGAGGATGGGGGCAGGAGAGGTCACCACTCCAGGAATGGGGACAGAGGCCCAGAAGTTCAGCCTAACTGCCCCCCACCCGTGCCCACCCCTCTTCCCAGCACAGTGAAGGCCCGACTCTACATCCTAGTGGACTCTGCTCCCAGACTCCCACTGTCCCCTCCTGTACCCCTGGTGGGGGGTCCTGTGCCCTTAGAACAAGGTCATACTTCTTCACCTGGCCTGGACCCCACGTGGCCCCGCCCCGACACCCCCCCCCCCCGTCCTTGGCTCCTTCAGTGCGCTCTGCCTGTCCGTGTGTTTCCGCAGCCCTGGGGCTGTGCCCAAGCTGGCCCCCCACACCCGCCAGGCACTTGGGGGGCTTGCACTCATTCAGTTGTGCTGCATATGCAAACTCCACTCTGCTGGGAGCTTGGACTTTGCAGGACTCTTGGGCCACGACCCCGTACACTACGGGTGCACACCGCAGCTCCGTGACCCAGCCGCTGAGCCCCCCCAGGGAGGCTGGTATCGTGCGGAACGCAGTATTAATGACTCGGGTGAGTTCCGTCAGGTGCGGGGCTGCAGAGCCCCAGGTGCCCTTCACCGAGCACACGACGCCAGCCGGCAGCTCCTCCAGCCGGCAGCTCCTCCAGCCGGCGCCTGCTTCCGCCCCGTCAGGCCGTGTGCCATGAACTGGCGGTGTTTTGACGGATGAGGAAACTGAGGCACAGAGGGCTTAAGTGCTTGCCCAGAGAACCCCTGTGAGGAAAGGGCAGAGCCGGGGGCAGACACTGGGGTCTGAACCGAGGACATGTCCTGCTGTGGCCACCCTGACCTCGGGCCCCCTGGCCTGGGCTTCTGGGAGGAAAGACCCCGGCCTCCTGCTTCAGGGCTGTGGAGGGATCGAAGTCCCTTGCACCACCCCTCACGCCCAAGGCCTGGGAGGTGACCAGAGATAAGGTGCTAAACAAGTGAAAACCCTCTTCACCGGGGCCATGGAAACTGCTTTAGCTCTCGCCTTTGCCCGGAATCAATGCCGGGGCCTGCAGGCAGTCGAGCCCAGGCTCGGTGGTGCTCCGGAACCAGCTGAGGGCCCACCTGGGGGCTTGGAGGGGGAGGGCAGGGACATGTCTGCGGGATGTTCCTGGGCCTAAAACCAGCACCAGGCCACGGGCTTGTGACATGCTGCTCACTGCTGGGTGCGAGTGACGGTAGACAGCAGGTGCCCAGTGGATGTCAGCTGTGTCTATGGTGACTATCCCTCAGCTCTGCTCAGTGGATTTGACCTCTACTCCTGTCTCTTCCTGGTCCAGGAGATACCTGCAAGGAGCTGAGGGGGCGCTGAAAGGGCCCAGGGTGGCTCCTATGGCCAGGCTGAGCCCCTCAGCCACCCTGCAGGTTGGGACTAGGCTTCGAATGGCCGCCTCTGGGAAGGAGACACCTGACAGAGGTGGGGGGTGGGCATCTGCTAGACATGGGCTTGGCAGCAGGTGAGGTTTGGGGAGAACAGGTAGGGCTTCTGGACTTTTCCAGAGGTGGAGAGGGTTTCTGAAATTCCCCAGGGGACCCTGTGGACCCCCCACCCACTTCTGCCCAGACAGTGAGGCTGGAAGGTTGGGATTAACACTTTCTCATTTGGAATGTTAGATTCTATACTCTGTCTTCTCTCTGGCCTGTGTGGGAATGCCCCTACTCACAGCTGGGGGCAGCTGGCTGTGAGCCCTAGAGGGCGGGGCCCCCACTGCAGGAGAGAGGACCCCCAGGACACCAGCATGCCCCCCAACATGTGGTGCGGAGGCTGCAGAGACAAAATGAAGTAAGCACCTACTGTCTGGCTCGAGTGAGGGGTTCTGACCCTGGCCCACCTCAACTCTGGGTCCTTCCACGGGTCCAGGAACTTGGGGGGCTCGTCCTGAGTGGTTGTGGGCACTGATGCTTTCCACTGCCAGCCTCAGCTCCCCATTTAGTCACTGTTCCGGGAGCAGCCGGGGTCCCAGTGGCTGCCACGGTCACCGGCCTCGTGGTCAGGGCGGAGCCCAGGCCCAGGCACTGGCCCTGTCTGTTATTAGCTAATGCCATTTGGGGGCAAAGTTTGGGGCGAGGGTGCTTTTTAAGCCCCTGTTTACTTTGTAACTGAGCTCAGTCTTGGGAGACAGATATATTTTCAAGGGGCACTTCTGACACATTTATTGGTTGAGCTAATTAAAAAGCCCGGCCTGGACTTGGCGGGGGCGTCGTCACCATATTTAATTACACCGCTAGAAATCACAGCCTGTGATGGGAAGTTGCTGGAGAAGTGGAGGCTTCTGGTGGAGGGGGGGGTGGAAGAATTCCAGACCCCGATGGGGAGCAGCCCCGGGCCAGGCCCCAGGGAGGGAGCAGGGGAGAAGGTGTGGAGGAGAGAAATGCCCCCCGGTCTGGGGAAGCCAGCGTCTGTGACACCCCCACCCCCTCGTGGACCATGTGAAGGTGTATTGCTGGCAGGCGGGGGGATTGTCTTGGGGGCATCTGTGCCCGATGCTGGGTGGTCAGGCGCGCCCGTGCAGCGACTGGGGTGTTGAGGGCCCTGGAGGGATGGGCCCCTGGAGGCAGAGATGGCTGGCCAACTGCCGTCCCAGCAGCCAAGGACATCACAAGCCACACACCTTTCCAAGGGCTGTCCTACTGAGGGTGGGACCCTCATGGTTAGGTTGCCTCCCCCAGGACACCAGAAGGGTGGATGGGAACCCTTCTCTGCTTCCAGGAGGAAGTCGAGGGAGGTCAGGGGAGGACAGGTGGTAGGGTCGTGCACAAATGATGGGTACCTGCCCCCCTCGGCTTAAAGGGGCAAGCAACTCCAACATCCCCCTCCCTTACTCCCTGGAGCCCTCCCAGCATCTGACTCAGTTTGGCTTCTTGGGAAAGGCTATTCTTGGGTCTGTCCAATAGGTGCTGAGTGTGAATCTTGAGTCTGTGCTGATGTTCGCCTCCCAGAGTGTCTGGGTCTGGTGCTGAGTCCACCTCCCCCCTTGGCTGGACACGTGCCCCCCCGGGCCTGCTGAGGGCTGGACAGGTGCCCCCTGGGCCTGCTGAGGGCTGGGTCATTCTGGCCTGGCTCTGTGGGGATGATAGCTAACAGCCTGCATCTTGATGCCTGAGGTTCACCTGAGACTAGAGAAGGCCTGAGGCAGTGGGGATGAATGCCACCTCTTCCGGGAAGCCTTCCTTGTCCCCACCTCATCCTGTTACCATGCCATTGCTGGTTCAAAGCTGGGCTCTCTGGGGGAGACCTGGGCTATGTCTGAGCTGGTGTTTGGGTCCACCAGGCTGTGTGCTAGGCCCCTTCTCCAAGGGCTGGCATGGTGACCACCTGATTCACAAAGGAGAGTCTGAGCCCCTGAGAGGCTGGGTACCTCATCCCAGCACCTAGGAGAGAAGGCGCCCAGGGCAGGCTCAGCAAATATGTCTTGAATGAGAGGATGAATGTGCACCCTGCCTCTGTCTGTATGACAGGAGAACAGAGGACCGCTCCAAAGGGGGCCAGTGCTGCTGCTGGGAACCCCTGGTTCCCAGGGAGGGGCCCAGGGTTCAAGGGGCACAGCTCATAGCATGGGGCCATCCTTGTGCCCACACCTTTGGTTCTGAGGGGACAGGACCCTTCCCAGAGTTGTGCTGGTCACCCCACCACATTGTCCTCAGCTCCTTTCCCTGTCTCTTGAGCCCAGGTCCTGACCCCCACCCCCCACCCCCGAGCCCCAGCCCCTGCCAAGAAAGGAGCACCTGGGCACAGAGATAGCTGGCACGGTGGCCGTGTCTCAATAGCTCAGGAAAGCACAGGGAAGGAACGACAACAGAGGCCAGCATGGAGGTGAAGGGGTCATGACGGACAGAAGGAAATGGCTGTTTTTTGGCACTCAGTTGCCTCCGCAGTGACATCATCAGGAGGTTTTCACTGACCGGGCAATAAAAGAGCTTACAGCCGCGGACCTACACCCTTCAGCAGAGCTGGCCGCAGGCCCCACGGCCTTGGGGAAGGTCACTCCTGGGGCTCAGGCTGCCTTGGGGCAGCTGACCCCCAGAGTCTGAACCCCCAAAATGGGCAGGCCCAGGAGGTGGGTGGGGGGCTGCAGTTCATCTCAGACAGAGTTGATACAGAACACCCCCACCACTGCGGGTGAGCCCCGGACCCCTCCCACACACCCGGCTCTTGGGGGTTGACCCTGCTCCGCCTCCCGCTCCGCCAGTGGTGCCCATCACCCGGTGACCGGAGCTTTGTTAGCGGGTTGGCAATCTCGCCTCCTCAAATCCAGGGAAGGGTAGCTTAGTGGGGGAAGGGGTGTTGTGAGGGCAGGGGTTTTTGTTGAGTGGGAGAGCCTCACAGGCTTCAAGGAAGGGGGCATTGGAGTAGGCGACCGGGGTCCTCACACCCGCCGTTGGACGGAAGCACCGATAGCTGGGATCCTCAGCTTTGCCGTGTGGGGGCGGGATCTCTCTACTGCCCAGAGCAAGCAGCAAGAAGCAGGACACACCTCACCCACAGTCTTAGTGAACAAGCCGGGATCACGTGACTCATGGGATTTCTGAGCTCAGGGGCCCCGTGACCACCTGCAGGAAACCGACAGCCCCAGTGAGGGAGCATGGGCAGGGGGAGGGGTGCTGATGCCCACGTTGGGGACCAGTTTTCTGTGCTGTGTAACAAACTATGACACTTTCAGTGGCTGGAAAGCCCACCCATGTGACACCTATGGTTCTGTGGCTCAGAAGTCTGCACAGCACGCTGCCTTCTCTGTTCATCCCTGTGCTGGTATCAGGTGTGGCTGGGGCCAGGTTCCTTCTGAGGCTCACTCTGGTTCTCAACAGGACTCAGTTTTTTGTGGTTGTAAGACTGAGGTCCCAGTTGTCTGACTGTGGGCTGGGGCCACCTGCACATCCATGCCACATGGTCACGACCTGGTTGTTGGCTTCCTTCTTTGAGATCAGCTGGATGGAATCTTTCTAATGCTTTTCCTTTTAAAGATCTCACCTGATTAGGCCAGGCCCACCAGCAGATTATTCCTATTGATTAATTTGCCATCGATTGATCAGTGCCCTGATATCTGCAGTGATTTCCTAACATCTTTCCTGGCCCTACTTTGCTCGAGGAGAAGGGATGATAGAGTGTGTACTTGAGGGGGCAAGAGTTCTGCTTCCTACAAGTTTGGTGCAAAGGAAGTAGAGGACTCTGAGTCCTGTATTCCCCAGGAGGGAGGGCTGGCCAGGGAAATGCCTAGGACCCTGCACTTGTGGGAACCTTCGCCCAGAGTGGGCAAGCCTTCTGGATCCAGGTGCATGGAGTGTCCAGGCCTGCTCTGCCTCTTAAAGATACTTGAGGAGTCAGGTTCAATAATTTATCAGGTCACATAATAAATTCAAGGAATATCTCCAAGGTTTTGAGAACCCGAATTTGACTTCCTCTGGAGTTTTACGATCAGGCAAAGCCATCCATCAGACTGAGCTGAGATCCATTTGTTAAATGGGACAGCTCCCTTCAGGGCAGGCTAGTTCTCAATGTCCGCAAACCTGCTCTCAGGAAAATCTGTGTTATCAAGAAGGCAAACGTCCTCCAGGGATCCTAGAATGTGGCCACCCCCAGGCTTTGGGCTTCTGTTGCTGGCTGCTTAGAAACTTGGGGCAGAGGCAAGCAAGGGGGGCCCTGAGGGGAAGGGAGGGGAGGTTTATACTGACAGAAGCCTGGGCCAGAGGTGACTGGCCCACGGTGTAGTCAGCATGTCCACATTTGCCAGGTGTTCTCCTAGGGGATCCGGCAAGGAGACACCTAACTGTGGGAGGTGTGAGGTGTTTTCCTAGGATGCCTATCCCTAGAGACATGGAGGGTTCGATCGTGAAGCAACAGTAGGGTCTTCCCCTCCCAAGACCTGCCTGTGGGGCTAGGAGGTGCCCACTGCTCTCCCCAGAAGTAACGAGAAGCAGAGTTGGGAGCTGGGCCTGGAGGGAGTAGGGCCAGGGCAGCTTCTCAGCATGCAGGCAAAGGCTTGGCACACCCTCACCCTCACCATCATCATCGCCATCCTCACCATCACCACCATCATCATGACCATCACCATCATCACCAGCACCTTCATCATCACCAGCATCGTCACCTTCGCTGTCACTCTCACCATCACCAGAGCTTTATAACCATCACCATCACCACCATCATCATCATCATGACCATCATCACCACCATCACCACCACCACCATCAACACCATCATCACTGTCACCATCACCACCATCACCACCACCATCACCAACATCATCACCATCACTACCATCATCTTCATCACCATCAACATCACCACCATCACTCTCGTCATCACCATCATCCTCACCATCATCACGTTGCTGCATGGCATTGCCATCACCTCTCTTTGAGGAGGGGAAGGCACTTCTAGGGCAGCTGAGGCATCCAGATACCAGCACAGAAGGCCAGAGCAGATGACCTCCAGTGAGTCCCAGATCCAATCCTGGCATCTCCTTCCAGCGTTGATGGCCAGTGGCACCTCCTTATGCTCATCAAGGCTGGCGGATCCTCTCAAGATCAGCACTGTCACAAGCTGGCAAAGCCTGTGGAGCCCAGGCCCCCGGCGGGTGGGGTGGGAGCGAGGCTCCCAGTAGGTGCAAGAACTGCATGTGGTGTCCCTGTGGGTGGCTGGCACAACCCTCCCCCCTGGCTATGGGGGCCCAGCCACCCTCTTGGAGGACACTGGTCCCTCCGCATGGCATTTCCCCACCATGCTGTGACATTTATAAATGTTACATGCAGGGAACCAGAAAACCCATCCCAAATTAAACCGAACCCCAGTGAGCACCTGCGTGGGCCCCTGAGAGGGGCCGTCCTGGCGGTGATGCTTTCATCCGCTCTGCAGTGGGATTCCGTGTGGCAGCCTGCGCTTTGGCAGCTGTCCAGTTCCTTACTCCAAATGAGTTTGGCACTTTTTTTTTTTTAAAGAGCACCTTTATAACAATCTCAGAATGAATATTTATAGGGCAGGAATGAGGGAACTGGCTAATTGTGGCTGAGATGCTGTTGGATCCACACCCTTGGGCTCCCAGAGGACAGCACGCGCCAGAGAGAAAGCTTCGCCCTTCATCCTGGGGACTCTGAGCCGCGGAGGAGTCCAGAGAGATGCCTCCCCCAGATGGGTGGCAGCCTGCTGCGCCTGCTCAAGGGCCACCAGGGGCTTTGGGGATGCTCTCAGGAAAGGCCCTTTGTGTCTTCTCCTGCAGCTTGCCCTGGGAGCCAAGTGACCTGGCCGCACAGGGCGATGGCCACAAGTCAGGGCCCCTGCATCCAGTAGGTGCCCAGTAGGGGTGGCTTGAACTGTGCAGCATGGGAGGCCTGCGGTCCCCCGTGAAAAGGAGACGTCCTCGGAGGCTCCCCTCCACCCCCTTCTGCTGAGCCCCAGCCAGGGGAGAGGAGCAGGACAGAAGACCCGCAGGCACCACCCCCTGTATTTGCCAGCATGGGGTGGGAAGGGATGCTGGGGAGGGGGCATCCAGGCATTGGACATGAGGAGTCCACTTTGCAAAACACACGTTCTGCACCACGTCCCTGGAACCCGTGCACGGGACAGTGAGCCTCACTCCCCTGGATGGAGATTGCTTCCCCTTTCTAATAATATCGGGACCTAATGGGTCTGAAGCTAAGTGGTCTTTCGACAGTTCAACCTTCAGGTCTGTGATCCTGTCTACTGCCTGCATCTTGAGAACTTTTTGTGCAGAGAGCAGGGAACTCTGCGTGCCTCAGAAGAAGGGAAGGGCTGAAGCATGGTAAGAAGGGCCAGACCAAGGGTTTCCTGCTAATTCTTTGTGTGTGCCCTCAGAGCGGGGCTATCTTCCTGGGCACCTGGCAGAGTGCAGCCAGCCCATGGGGCTCCCACAGAGCTTGGACACCGACCGAGTCCCCTACTTGCTGTTCTGGTTGGGTGACCACACACCCGGTCATTTAGGCTTTTTCCTGGCCCAAGGGACCCTGCACCAGGACCCTCCTGCACGTGGCTGGCCCCCACTTCCCTCAGACCCCTGGCCACTGAAGCCACATGCATTCTACTCAAGCTGTGCCAAACTCCTGGGAGAGCGGCCAGGCCCCCGCCAGTTCTCTCACGCCCTCAGGGGTGTCTGAAGAGTGTCTGGGACCACCAAGTAATGACCACGATGGGGTGGGGCCCAAAGCAGGGGTCTACAGGAGGGTGGGGAGCCCACAACGGGGAGCGGACAGTCCCCAGTTCCATTGGGTGACAAAACCTATAGGTGGAGGTGCGACCTTCCGGGTTAAAGCTACTTCTGATGGCTGGACCCCTTGCAGGAGCCGGGAGAATTTTCTGCTGTGGGTACATTTTTGCATTTAAATGCAGCCAGAAATGATACCAAGCATCCACTACCCCCCCCCCAGCCCTGTGTCCAGGTGTTTGTGGTCAGGGCTTCGTGCTCCCTAGAAATGGGACTCTGTCTCTCCAACCAGAAGATACTTCCACAGGGTGGTCAGGGCACGTCTTGGGGAGGAGCAGAGTTGCAGGGGCAGGGGTAGAGAGACCCTGGCTCCTGTTGAGGTTCCTTGGTTTCTGAGAGGGGTCCATGCCAAATCCTTCACAGCGGGGGGGGTGGGGGGGGCTTCAGGACATGGTCCAGCCCTTGTCACCCCAACACACACATGGAATGGGCAGAGAATGGGGGCGAGGGAATAAGACGTCAGAGCATTGACCCTGCAGGATCTCAGCCTCGGAGCCCCAGGGGAGGGGACCAGCCCGGATCCCCAGCACCCCTCCCGCTGTGGAGCTCTGTGCTGGTGGGGGCTCCCCATGGGGCAGGTCCAAGGCCTCCCTGTATGACTGTCTGGGGAGGCCCCCAGGGAGCCACATGGGCCAGCTACCAGGAAATGTGTGTACATTTGTTTTGCAGTGTGTGTATGCGTGCCTGCTGGAGCGCGGAGGCCTGGCCCAGCCCAGGGACCCCATGGTCTCTGGCACAGGCCTGGCTGGCGTGGAAAAGCCGGTCCACAGGAAGCTGCTGGAAGCTGGGTGGGCTGTCCACTGAGCACCTTACCTCCCTCTAGGGAAGGCAGAGCCCTTCCCTGCCTTCCCCTGCTTCTGACCAAGGCTGACCAATCACCCGCCCCTGCCCAGTGGTCTTCCTGACCTGTGGCTGCTGGCCCTGGTCTCCCAGAGCGCCACATGGGCACCTCTGGGGGGAAGGCACCCCACAACTGCCTCCAACTTGCTCATCCTCGGCACTGGTTCCATCCCCGTCCAGGCCTGAGAGGGCCGTGGGGGATGAGGACACACGGCCACACGTTTAGAAATTTAAACAACACACGTTTATTCTTGCATAGGAAGGGTGTTGGGATAGGAGAAGTTGGGGGTCACGTCAGTGTCTGGGCTCTCCATGGTGTTCAGGGACCCAGGGGGAGAGGGAGCTCAGCCATCACGGTCCTGGGGCCAGGCCTAGGATGTGGGGTCAGTGTAGAGCCCGGCTATGGCTGACCCTCGGCCCACGCATCTTTGTTGTGTTTTTATTGAGAGGAAAGTCACCTGACAAAAAACAAACCCCTTTCAAGGGAACAACTCAGCAGCATTCAGCACATTCGGCATTGTGCAGTGACCGCCTCTCTCATTCCGGAACATTCTAACCCCCTCCCTGCCGCTGAGGAGGCTGGCCTCCATGAAGGGGTCAGTCCACATCCCCTCCCACACCCCCAGGAAGCCCCGTCTTCCCAGTGTGTGGTCTCTTCTGGGTGCCTCATGGGCAAGGTGCGTCACAGCACTCGGGGCCTCGGACCAGCTTCTCGCGCCTTCTTGCTGCTTCCACACTGCAGGCCACATCACAGGTCCGTTTCCTCTCTGTGGCCAGGCTTCTCAGTCTGCAGATGGGCCTATGGGCGTCTACACCCTCAGCCTGGGTGCTCAGGAGCCCCGTGAGTGTGTGAGGCCTTGTTTGGTTTCTTGGCGCTCCTGCCTGGCGTGGGACACAGGATTTGCTGGTGTCGCCGCGGGAGGAGCTGGGGACCCTTCACCACAGCCGCTACATCTGAGGTTTGTGCCCTGGCTTCCGATTTCACAACATCTTTGCCAATACTTGTTATTTTCTGGTTTTGGGCTTTTGTGTTTTTAACAGCCGTCCGGGATGGTGGGAGATGGCTTCTCATGTGGTTTTGGCCTGCCCTTCCCTGACGGCTTCTCCTGGGGTCCGTCTGTCCATGCCCCTGCCCATTGTTGTAGCTGCTAAACTGGGCCTTGTCTGAGCATCTGTCGTTGATGGTTTGAAAGTAAAACCAAATCTTACAATAAAACCTAGGTGGCTCAGTTGGTTAAGCGACTGCCTTTGGCTCAGGTCATGATCCCAGAGACCCGGGATCGAGCCCCACATCGGGCTTCCTGCTCGGCGGGAAGCCTGCTTCTCCCTCTCTCATTCCCCCTGCTTGTGTTCCCTCTCTGGCTGTGTTTCTCTCTGTCAAATAAATAGATAAAATCTTAAAAAAAAAAAAAACAACCTAGGTTTTGTTTTATTTAAAGCCTCATGGAAGAGTGAAGTGACCAAGAGACGGTTCTTGTTGTCAGCACAGCGCTGGGGGGAGGGGCACCCGGGCAGGGGTGAGGGGAGCCCCCACCTGACTATGGCCTGACCTTCCGAGGGCACTGGCCCTGCCTTGCCCCTGTCCCCTCCAAACAAGACCCCTGCCTCACCCCTAACCCCAATGCTGTGGTTCAGGCCATGCCCCCTCAGTGCCCCATCACATGCTGCCCACTGTCCCAGCAGCCTTGTGGTCAACCCACTGACTGGTTGATTGAATGACTGATTGACTCATTCATTCATTCCTTCAGTAGCTTCTCTGCATGGCGACGATGGGAAGGGGGGATAGAGTAAGCCTGTGTGGGGGCCTTTCCTGAACGAAGCCCATGGCATTGATCACCCCCCTCCCTGGCCCCCGCAGAGGCCTCCACCAGCACCCACAGGCCATGGCCCCACTTGACAGATGGGGAAGTTGAGGCTCTGAGGGTCGGGGAGGTGCACCTCTTGCCCTGTGGCACCTTCCTCTGCCTCACAATGTCACTTGGTGGGGCCTTCCCGGTGGCTACAACTCTCTCTTTTCCAGCTGGAAGATGTGGAGGGAGGCACGTGAGGGCTGCCGCCCCCACCCCACTGGCCCTGCCCCGGCCCATGCCCCTTGGGATGGCGCTCCAGGAAAAGCTCTCAGTCAGAAGCCACTTCCCCCGGGGGGCTCTCCTGGCTCCATTACTGTCCTCAAGCTTCCAGGAAACCGCTGAGCTCCAGTGACCACTCTGCCCTCCCCTCAGCTGGTGGGGCGAGTGGCCCTGTGGCCCAGAAACCACACTGCTTCCCCCACCCGAGTGCCCGGGGCCCCTCACCAGGGGCTTCTCCTCACCCCCAGGCTGACTCCTAGGACCCCCTCTGGGACATGCAACAGTGTCTGAGCGGGGAAGTCCCTCTTCACACCCCTCAGCCTCCCACTTCAGCAAGAGCATTGGCTAGGCCCTCCCATTGGGGGGAGCCCCCTGTCCCCCCAGCCTCTCCCCTGCAACACCCGCTTCTCGCCTTCTCTGGGGGTCCACTCTCTTGACTTCCGCCCTTCTGTGTGGCCACCTCTGCTCTGTCAGCAGAGCTGGAAGGCACACTCTGCAGGGCCGGCTGCAGCCCTAGTGTCCCCCCTGCCCCCCCGTGGGGGCACAGCCAGCCCTACCCTCACCCGGCGACATCCCATCAGAGGGGCCCCACCACCGGCCGGCCTGCCCATCTTTGCTGGTGTGCTGTGGCCTTCGTGCTGTCCCTGGCCCAGCCAGGCCTGAGTGCTCCTCTGGAGGCCTCCCCTGACCTCTGACCTGCTCTGCCAGCCAGACCCCGCCCCTCCCTTTCCCGACTTTTCCTTCTGGAGCTCTTCCCTGTGCAGCATGGGCTTCTCTGATCCTGAGCCCCTCTGCCCCGGGCCCCGCATGGTGCCAGCTGCTCAGATGCAGCCACTGACCCTGAGATGATCAGGTCAAATCCAAGGTTCAGGGCTGCAGTCACATGTGCCCCGTTTTGAGACCTCAGCGGCCATGCATGCCAGGTGGCCCGGCCAGTGAGGACAGCACATTTACAGGCCCCAGAGCCTCCCCACAGCAGCTGCCTGGCCTGACTCTGAGGCCCTGGTGGGTGCAGCACAGTTCCCCGCGCCCCTGCTGTTAAATGGATGGGGTAGGCAGGCAGTTGGGGCCGGATCAGCCCTGCACACGAAGAGGCATCACATCACCGGCCACCTCGCTGAGGACACCTGGGAGGAAGGCCCAGGGGTGGGCAGTGCTTGGCCACCTTCCCCGTCCCTCCAACACTTGGCAGTCCCCCTGGGGCAGCGTTCCATCAGTATCCAAGGCAGGGGACCATGGGTCTGTCTTGACTGTCCTGGCAAGGGGCTGGGGAGGACAGCAGGGGCCCGGGCTGCATCCCATAGGCGGCCACTGGCCAGCGTGCCCCTGCCCTGGGACCTCAGGCGAGTCTGGTACCTCTGAGCCGCTCCTCCTCACGGAGTGGGGATGGTAGGAGGCCCACCTCTTAGTGATGCTTTAAAGATCAACACGTCATCACCCAGAAGCTCTGGAATACCCAGAATTGCTGGTATTGTGGATAAATGAACAGAGCACTCTGTCTTCTGGCTTTGTCATTCTGGCTTTGGGGACTCCAGAGGACTAGCCACCAAACTAGCCCTTCTGCTGGGAAGAGGCAGCCCTGGGCCCCCACCCTGGCCTGGGAGTGCCGGGCTGCCACTAGGAGGGTGCTTATCGAGGTGAATTATGGCGGCCCGCTCCACACTCTCTCCCCCACCCTCATCGCCTTGGAGGGTTGTTACGGGAGCCCCCCCTTGGGGACAGGCTATGCTCCCACTGCCCCACCCCGCCCACCTGCAGGCCAGCCAAGGGTCCCGGGCTGCCCTGACCTCCTTGCCCAAGCTCTGCGACACCCTCCTCTCCCCACCCCTGCCACAGAGCGGACAGGGCAGGGCAGACCCTCCCTCGTGGTCAAAGGCAAAGTGTCTGGTTTCCAGAAAGCACTTGGACTGCCCACCTTGAAACCCTGTGGGGTCCCCACCCCCCTGGATGAGCCCAGGACTCCTTAGCTGGGCCAGTGGGCCTGTGAGCAGGGCCCTACCGTCTCCCACTGGCATTCCCACTTCGACCTCCCAGGCCCTCAGACCTTCCCAAGAGTGGTGGTCCCACATGCTGCAGCCCTAACTGCCAGGCCCCCCACTGGCTGGTCATTCCATCCCTCCTCTCCCCTGCCCTATGTGGGGATCCACCAAGACCCTCCCCGTGGTACCCCATATTCCAGGATTCTGCAGCTCTGGGCGGAAGGTGTCATGAGGGGATGGGGCACATGGGAGCCTGCTCTGAGAGGCAGAGACAGACCTTCCCTACACCCGCAGCTGGGCCAGGCCTTTGAGACACAGGAGGTAGGGAGATTCATGAACTGGCTTTCTGGAACAATAGGGCGTCTTGCTGCTCACACTCTAGTGGCCAGGACTCCACAGACAGGGACGCTAGGGGAGCTGCTGCCTCCCTGGGTGGGGCCTGCCCCTGGCCTTCAGGGAAGTCTGCCCCCCACCATTGCAGCGTCCTGTCCTGCGTCCCGGGCGCCCCCACGCGGCTCATGCAATGCCAGGGGACGTTGGCCTCTGTGTCCAGGCCCCGAGAGGACAGACCCCTGCAGGCCATGCCCAGCACACACCCATGACATCATCACTGCAGCGTGACCGTGGCTGGGGGCGCTTAGAGCGGAGCCAGTGTGAAGACTGGGGTCTTCCGCTCACTCATGCCCCCGGGTTGCAGGCCTGGGGAAGACTGTGGCAAGCCTGGTGTCCTAGCGTATTGTCCAAGGTGACCTGCGGTCCTCATTCCTCAGAGCTGCCTTAGGAGCCTCCGGAAAGCCCGGTGACTCTGTTGTCACCTTGTCTGGGCCCCCATTCTGGGCAGAAGGGCACTGAGCGGGGTCCTAGGTGGCCTGGGGTGGGGGCCTAGTCCCTGGAAGCCAAGAGCAGGGAGGAGGCGGCTGGCCTCCCTACCTGGCCAGAGCCCCGGGGGCTGCCTGGGTCTCCCCAGGGCACCCCTAAGACCAGGCTGTTTGGCCTGGGAGGGCTGCAGTCCAGAGGCGCCTCTGCACTGGGCTGTGCTAAAAATAGCAGGGGGGATGGCAGGGCAGGGACAGCCGGTGGGAGGCCCTTGGGGAGGGGCCGGAGGGGGCCCGCGGACAGCAGCCCGGGCCGGACCGCCGTCAATGGCGCTGGCGCTCCCACCCTGTTCCCGATGGCCGGCCAGCCGAGGCCCAGCTGACACGCTATTTTTTCCCCTGCTTGACTAAATATGGTCAGGGAGCACAGCCCGAGGGGGCCACTTGGCCGGGGCCGCGTGTTTGGGATGCTTGGCCGGGTATATAAGGACTGCAAAGGTGAGGCAGGCTCCTGACCCGAGGGGGGCCCCCACGCCTGCTCCGGCCCCTCGGGTCAGCCCTCCCTTCCCAGACCACCCCCCCACCCCCCCGCCTGCGCAAGTCTCAGTGATGGGCTGTGTGCATGTGTGAGCCCGCACAGCCGCGGACCGGCCCCTTTTGTTCCATCCTGACCTCCACCTTGCACTGACCCGGCTGGGGGTGCGGGAGTGTCTGCAGACAGAGCCCAGAGCAGGGAGGGGCTCAAGGTGCACGGCTTGAGGTTCCTCCGTAACTCTGCATCGCCTCTGGTCCCTCCCTCCCTCCCTCTCTCTCTCCCTCTCTCCTCTCAAGATCTCCCTTCCTGCTAAGTCTGCGCTGCTGCGGGAGGACGGGGGAAGGGCAGGGTGCGGACGGGGTGCGTGGTGTCTTCTTTCTTTTTGCCTGCCCCCCACCCCCCCAAGTGCAGACGCATCGGGAGCTCTGGCCTCCCCCACCCCTGCATTCGCGATTGGCTCTGGGAGAAGGTGGATGGCGCTGCCACGGCTGCAGCAGCTCCCTGGGAGCCACGCGGGCGCATCGCATCGTACCGGGAGCCGCGACCCTGCGCCCGCCGCGGCTGCTGCTGCTGCTGTCGCCAGCCCGGCCGGAGGGGCTCCGTGGTGAGTCCTGCTCTGCCTGCCGGACGGCCCCACAAACTTGCCGGCCGCAGCGGTGGGGGTGTGCCTGCTGGTGGGTGGGAGCCGTGGCGCCGGGCCGCGTGGTTCCAGTGGGGGTGCTTTGGAGTTTTCTCCTGGCTCGTGGCTCTGTCCGCATTTGGAAAACTGCAGAGCCAGCAGCCAGCAGGCCGGAGGGCGCGTCCAACCGGGATGCAGGAACTTTGACATGCGGGCATTTTGCAAGGAAGCGGCTGCCTCCACAGGCCCAGGGGTGGAGGGGGGTCCTGGAGCTGGGCTGGGGGCCATAGGACTGGGGGAGGGCACAGTCAGCCAGCCCCAAGGCACAAAGCGCAGTGCTGGGAGTGTGGTTAAACTTACC
>PITA01005819.1:15912-106711 GCA_004023965.1 Spilogale gracilis
GGGGGTCATAGCTGAGGAGCACTGCGGGGGCCACAGTATCAGCTTGCTCCCACCTCCCCCATGCCTGTGGGGTCCCTCGGAGGTGGCTGCTGCTCTTGTCCTGCCAGGACGGGAAACTGTTTGAAAAGTGGCCGGGGTTCCTGCTTGAGTGGGGCAGAGGCTCCCAGGGCTCTGGCCGGATCTGGGCTGCCTGTCCTGCCCTTTGGAGCCCCCAACTTCCTCTGAGCCCCAGACTCCATCTGTGTGAAGGCCGGTGGGGGGGGCGGCTGGGAAGGTCCCGGGCCTGAGCAGGGGCTCTGAGGCCTCGTTTGTTGGAGGGGGTCGGTGAAATTCAGGTGCCAGACTCCAGTTCTCATGTGAGGATCTCTGGAGGGCACATTCCAGGGGCATGGGGGGACATGGGGGGCTGGGGGCTTCCTGGTTGCCCTTTCCCTTCTGGCTGTGTGAAGATAAATAAGAGCAGCCACATGAAAATGGGACATCGCTCCTCAGGCTTTTTCTGCAGAGCAGCTCTCTCTTTTTGCTGGGGTGCTTCTTGGAGCCCAGATCACACTCCCCCACGGAAAACTCTAGCCCGCTGTACCTGGTGCGAAAGCCACAGCCCAGGGACTTGAGCAATGGCTTAGCTGCAGGCTCTGCGGAGACAAGGCCCTGCCCCGGGGGTGGCTGTGTCCGCACACCCTCTCTGGGCCGGTCTGTGCAGGATGGGGGGGTCAGGGGGCAGTGTGCTGCCTGGTGGGGAGGGGCGCACAGGGCCACCCCAGGCCTGATCTTGCTGATGGAACCAAAAGTGTGCTCAGGCCCAGGGCCTTGTGTGGCCACAGCAGGACCCTGGGCCCAGGTCCCCTGCGTCTGTGTCCAGCCTGGCTGCCGTCCCTCTATGAGCGTGTCCCCCACTATCTCCCTCTGCAGGCACCCAGCAAGGCATGACGTCCTTCTTCAGGTCTCACTGCTCAACCGCATGCCTCACCCTGACCAGGGCGAGACCTCCACCTGTGTGCTCCTGACGCCCCTGGTCCCGGGCTAGGGGTGGCCGGCCTTCCTCTGGTGGGCACCTGACCCAGAGGACACATGGCTCCCTGTCAGACTGTCCATGGTTCCAGCTCCCAGACTCGGGGTGGCCGGAGAAGTTAGTGGGGGAAGAGGGGCTACTTCTCCAACACAGGCAAATTCTGAAACACAGGGAAAAATAGTATTGATACAATTAAGTGTTCCAAAGTGCTTAGTTTGCCACTTGCTAAGTTTACTTAACCCTCTTTAACGGGTTCATTCAAAGCGGGTGAGCACTGGGAAATTCATTAACAGGAAGGTGGCCCCCGCGTTTGCCTGTAAATTGGTATCGATCAGGCCCGGTGGCCATGGAGAGCCAGGCGTGCCTGAGCCACGTCCTTGGGCTGGTGGCAGTTCTCCGTGGCCCCTGGGTGCCCCTGGGAGCCGCCTGCTGGTGCGAGCTTCTTTTCAGGTGGCCACACCAGAGGGGGTGACATGTCAGGAGTGCAGAGGGAAGGGAGAGGGCAAAGAAGGGAGGGAAGGAGGAGGAGGTGGCCAGAGAGGGGGAGAAGGAGTCAGCTCTGGTCCCCCACCCAGTCAGGCCCAGGAGCAGACAGGGCTGGTGGAGGCAAGGACCCCCTCCCAGCAGCTCCCAGCCGCCCTCTGGAGATGCAGGGTCCATCTGCAACTGTCCTTTACACACGTGTCTTCAAAGACAGAGGCACGACTGAGCCCTGGCCATGAGGGTTCTGGTTCCTGGGAGGCAGACCCACCAGGGACCTGCCCCGGAAGCTGCCGGCAGCCCAGGTAAGGCCTGTCCACTCCCCGGGTCTCCTGACACCCCCATCTGAGCTCAGGCATGTGG
Source organism: Spilogale gracilis (assembly GCA_004023965.1). Lineage (NCBI taxonomy): Eukaryota > Metazoa > Chordata > Mammalia > Carnivora > Mephitidae > Spilogale > Spilogale gracilis. The sequence continues at coordinate 17,768 of PITA01005819.1, forward strand.
TGCTGAGCTCCCCATGGGCTCTGGCCACCCCGCTCCCTGTGGTGGGCTCCCTCAGAGCTGCAGTGTCTTCACTCGGGCCTCCCTGTGCACTTGGCTGGGACAAGGTGCCCAGATGGAGGCGGGGGGCGGGGGTGGCAAGGATGCTGGCTGAGGCTCGGCACGTCTCTGAGAGGAAACGGGCACATCCTTATCCGGGGTAAGGGTGGGAGGTGGCAGCCTAGGTCCTTGCTTTTCTTATTCCACTGGTGCAAACCCAGAGAACTGTGGGGCCAATGAAGGGATCCTTAAGACAGTGCAGCGGGCTGTCCACTTCTGCCCTTCCTGCTGGCGTGTGCATGGGAGCTGCAGAGCACCAGTGGCTGGGCGTGGAGGTCAGGCGGGCAGGGCTGAGCTGGAGGACGCGGTGTGCGGGTCCCACACGTGGGGAGGGCTCCGGACTGTGCATCAGGGTGGAAGCCGCACAGCCTCGGTGGGGCCCCTTCCACGAGCCCGCGTAGCTGTCCAGACTGAACTACCCACTTGGGGAACATACTTCTTTATGTGCCCATACGGACCTGCGGAGCTATGGAATGTAAAGAAGTATGTACTTCAGGTAGGGACTTCTCACCCGCGGGGCCGCCCGGCGGCCAGGCAGGCAGCTGTGGCCGGGGTGAGGCCTCCGTGGCAGGCTGCCGGGGCGTCAGTGGCCGGCCCTGTCCCCTACCGGCATTGTTCTGTCACTTTGCCTGTGTCAGCAGGTGGAGACGTTCGTCAGACATTAAATATTCAACGTGCTGACTGCGGCAGAGGGAAGTGGCCCTGTGGCAGGCATGGGGTCCGGTGCGGGGTCTGGGGGTGCCCGTGGCTCTGGGGCCTCACTTCTGGGCACCCACTAAGGGGCCATTTGGCAGGAGAAAGGGTTGTTTGTACAGTAGGAGCAGAAAGCTGGTCACAGACACAAGGAAAGCAGCATGTCCCCAGAGGGTCAGGGAGCCAGGCAAGGAAAGGAAGGAGCAAAGGGGCTCCTGCAGCCATGTAGGGACACTCCCTGGGGGAAACACACCTCCCTCCTCCGAGGGGCTGCACCATGGGACAGAGGTGAGAGTGCCATGGGGCTCAGCCTCCTGGGGTCAGCCCAGGGCAGCTGTGGGGTCAGAGAGGCCCTTGCAGCTCCAGGCCCCTGCTCCTACCCCTGAGACACCTGAGCCCTGCACCCTGAGGGCACCCCGACAGAGACCACAGGGGCTGAGTGTGGCCGGCCTTGAGCCTGGGTCCCCACCTGGTACTGCCTCCCAACTCCACACCAGCCCGAGCCCCACGCTGCTATTCTTTGTGTTTGCTTTGTCTTTGTGTTCGCTGCTTAGTGTGACAGCCATGGGTAGGAGCCCGGACCCCTTGTGTCCACTCTGCCACCACCTGGGGCCCGGCCAGGAGAAGAGGCTGGGGTGGGGTCCCATGGGCCCTGCGGCTGGATTTTGATGGACAAAGGCAGGTGTTCTATCAGGTCTGCGGGGCTGGTCTCTGCCATGCTGGCCCTTCTCCAGTGAGGCAGAGGGCAGAGGGCTCTGGGCGTGGCTGCCAGGGGCTGGGCCACTGTGGGAGGGGCATCTCAGCCAGTTTCTGGCCCTCTGCCCGGGGTGGGTGAGGCCAGCGTATCAGCCCAGGGCATGTCCTCCTCAGTCTTAGGACTATTTTTCCACTGTGTGTGTCATCTCTGCTTTTCTGGGTGTCCTTGGCATTGCTGCTCTGGACTCATGGCAGGTGCCTCAGCCCCTCCCACCCCCTGACCTTTGGCAGGAACTCGGCTCCTGTGCGGAGGGTGGGACTGGGGGGGGGGGCAGGTGAGTAGGCCGCCACCTCCAGCGGCTGGAAGCATTGGGTCTGGAGGCAGAGACTTTCCCTGAGCTACTGAGGTCCTGCCCAGGAGCCTGGGGACAGGCAGACACGGGCAGTGCCAAGCTCACCTGTAGCTCCCAGATCCAGGGGGTTGACTGTAGTTGATGGTCCCTCCAAAGCTGCCCGAAGCTGGGAGGTAGGATTGTCCTTGGGCACTGTCTTTGTTCCGGCCACTGGGCCCAGAGGGGTCCAAGCCCAGTGTCCCTGGGAAGGTCATTTTTGCCCACTGCTTCCAGCTCCGGCCACAGGGAGGGAAGTAGCAGGGCATTTGGCCACCAGGGCTGGCCACAGACACACGGCTTCTCCCCTAGATGATTCTGCTGTACATTATGGCTTTACTGCAGGATGTGGTGTGTAAATGAAAGCATTAGTGTTTGGGACTCAGGTTTGACTGAGCAGTAAAGCTAGGGAGTACACAGGGAGAGAGCTGTAAATTGTGACTGGCCAAAACGAGAATGGGCACCACTTACACGCCTCCCCTTGGGAGCCCAGGACGCGGCTGGAATTTTGTGTATATGAAGCGCCTGCTCTTGGCTTTCCTGGGGGAGGAGCTGCAGGGGGACCCCAGAGCAGGTGAGGTTCCTGCCTTGGGTCCCTGGGCCTTTCTGCGGGGAAAGGAGAGGCCAGTGGGACCATGGGTGTGCTCTGCCCAAAGGGCCTTCCCTGGAGTGCCTGCCACCCCGAGAGGCCACCCTGGGGGCTCAGGACTCTTGTGGAGGAAGAGGGGCCTGGAGTGTGCCTGGGGGGGTCAAAGTCCTGCCCTCTTAGTGCCTTTGCTCGCCAACTTGGGGACCCAGGTGGTTTTTGTGAGGCTGTGGGCAGACACGGAGGCTGGGAGGGGCAGTGGCCGGTGCCTGGTTCTCTGAGCTCTTGGAGCAGGGACACCCGGGGTTTCCTGGAGCACCCGGGAAGCGTGTGCATCGATGGCAGGCCCAGGCTCCGCAGGTGGAGACAGTAGCCCCACGACCACAACATAATTTCAGTGCGTCAAATTAGCTTGCCTCCTCCAGGCGCTGGCTTACAAAATCCAGCCAAGCTCGGTGCCCCAGGGCTGGGAGGGCGGGGATGGCCCCGTCATGCCTAGTGGGTGCGCGTGTCTGCGTCAACCACAAATTCTCTGTGCTCTCTGTCGCCGGGTGCACCTGCTTCCCAAGAGGTGCCCTGGTGTCTCTGGTTGGACCGCGCCGGCATTTTCCTGCACGAGGTTTCCACGTGGTGGGGTGGGCTCTGCTGAAAGCATTTGCGGGGGGCACTAGGAATCTCTTGGAAAACTATCCCGCGGCAGGAATGCTGCATTGGGGAGCTGCTGCGTGAGCTGCTGACCCGCCGCCAGGGCTGGTATTTTAGCCAGCGCGCAGCCCGTCAATCAAAGTGAACCGCGCTTGACTTGCAAATCCCCCTCCTCCTCCCCATGGCCTGAATGAGCTCAGGGAGGACCTGAGTAATCTTTAAGGCCCAGGCATAGCCCAGCAAGATGGAGCCTGGAAGGGGCTCGGAGGGGGCGGGGCCATGGGGGAGTGGGCGGGGCCAGTGGGGGAGGGGCGGGGCCAGCCGCCATTGCCTTAATTGTGCCACCTTAGCATAAAGGGTGACTGCTGGGCGTCCCTCAGAGCAGTTTTGTGCTGACTCAGCCTTGCCGGCTGGTCGCACGTCCCATTGCAGAGGGCATCAGCTCACGGCTGCTCTGCTCCCTGCTTTTGACGCCCACTGCTCCTTTCGGGGGCCAGGCTGAGGATCAGTGCTGCTGGGACAAGGGGTTCGGCGACGATAGTGCATGGCTTTCTGGGGTCCCTGGCCTCGCCTGCTGCCCTTGGCCCACAGGCAGCCAGCCTGGGATGGGAAGAGGCTGCCATGACTTTCCAGAAGAGAAAGGGACCCAGGCACGGTGCCAGTGGCCCCCACGAGCTCCTGTAGTCTGTTCCCACCTATATCCTGCTCTGGGACTGCCTCAAGGGGCCCTGCAAGGCCCAGCACCTGGCTGGCCAGAGCTTGGCGCTACTCGTGGGCTGCACTCCTGGGGACTCCATTTCCCTCTGGCTCTGACCCTGCCGAAGGCTGTGCAGTGGGGAGGGGCCATCACAGCAGGGTGGGTGGTGGAGTGGAGTGGTACTCGGAGTGGTGCCCGCAGGGGCAGTGTGGGCCTCTGCAGATGGCTGCTGGGGTGGGGCCTGTGGGGCTGCACTCTCAAGGGCAGGTACAGGAGGGCCATCTCTGACAGCCCCACAGCTTCTCCTTAGGTGGGCATTCTCAGGGTGATGGGTCCTGCTACCCGGGGTGCGGGAAATCAGTGCCATTCATCTAGGTGTTCAGAGGTCCTGGTCTGCTTCCTGTGCTGTGCGTGTGTGATGGGGCCAGGGGCACTGGGCATAGGGATGCCTCCCTGGCCCCGGTGTCCAGCCCAGGGGGAGGACAAAGGAAAGATGGCCCCACTGCGTCCATGCTGTGTGGCAAGGTCACTGGCTTTTCCCCATCTAGGGGAGGAGACACCCAAAGGGTTTGGTGGTTGAGAGTCTAGGGTTGCCCCCATGGGGTCAGACGTCCAGCTTGAGGTGTAGCGGACAGCACAGGACAGGAAGTTCTGGGACTAGCGTATTTTTAACAGCAGGAGGGAAGGCAGCTGTCCGGGAACCTGTCACTGGGAATGGGGGAGGTGGGGGCGTGGTGGGGGCAGTTTGAGGTTGAAGGACACCCAGGACAGAGGCCCTGTTTTTGGTCCTTGTCCCCCTGGCAGGCCTGCCTGCCGTCCATCATGCCCACATGTGGTGGCCGGGCTGTGCGTCTCTGAGCCGCCTGCCCGTCTGGCCTGTGGTATAAATAGTGTGCATTCTCAGCTGTCCTCCTGGAGAGGCTGAACTCAGATGACATGGGGCTGGGGAGGCCCAGGGTGGCCTCCTCACACCCTGCCCACCGACACAGGGCCCCGTTGCAGCCACAGTGGCCCACAGGCTGGGTGGGGCTCCGAGCTCTGGTCCCTCCTCACCTGCCCTCTTTGTGGGCACCAAGTCCAGGCAGGACCTGGAAACCTCCTGACATCCATTTCCAAGCACATGGCAGAGCTTTCGTTTGCCCACTGAAGGGGTGAAGAGGGCCAGGCCCCCGATCCCAGGCTGCGGGCTGTGTGTGGTTGGGGAGGGCTCTACCTGGCCTGGCTTCCCAGCAATATGGACGATGTCGCTAGGGTTCCCTCCATACCTCCTTGTCTGTCCCTGGCCATCTCTGCTGGCGCTGCACACAGTAACACGCCCCAAGGCCCCAGAGCTTGTAGGCCAGCAGCTTCCCAGGGGAACTTGCTCTCCCTCCATCTTTAACCCAAGAAGTGAATCTCTAATGGTGGATTTTCAAACCATTCTGCAGCCAGTGAGGCAGATGACCTTGAGTGAGGGCATAGAAGGACCTGCCCAAGACCCCTAAGCATAGGGTGCCAGTCCCAGCCTGGAGGCAGGTAGCTATACTTACCATGTCTCCATGCACTGGAAGACTTCGCCAGGCTGGCAGGATTTAGGGACAGATATGCACAGTCTGTGTGAGTGTCATCCCTGCTCATTTACTGGACTCGGCGGTGCCAGCGCTCCCTATGCACTGAGCTCTAACGGTGGCTGGGATCCGTTTCTGCAGGGGGAGGGAGTGTCACAGGGGCTGCATGGAGGGGCTGCGGTGCCGAGGGCCTTGCTCTTATCTCACAGCACACTGGCGGTGAATTTGCTCCTGAACTGCCACCATCCCCTGACCTCAGAGCTCTCTGATCTGCTTCCGAGCCAGGAAGCTTGCTTTCCTGAAATTATCCCAGCTTTTACCCCGGCCCTATCTGTGAGATAATAAGACACAAAATCCATCTCACCATTTCTGCAAAGAACAGCAAAACAATCATGTGTCCCCCTCTTGTCCTGCCCCCCCTTGCCCCGTCCCCCTGCTCTTCGGGTCTATTTGAGGAGAAATTTATCTCCAGGAGGGGCCCCATCAATTTGCTCTGCTCTTTTGCTGACAAGTTTATTAAAAAGCCGGGCAACTCCGTATTAAACTTTTATCAGCGTTGAGAAATAATACATATTTTTTTGAACAGACAGAAAAGTTACGGAACTGGGCTGAACAGGTCTTGTTGGTATCCAGCTGGGTCAGCATGGGCAGGAATGAGAAATGTTTGGAGGTGGGGTTTCCTTCCACGTTGTGACCGCGGGTCTCTCCAGAAACTCCTGTGTGAGGACCCAGCAGCCCGGACAGAAGCCGCGGGAAGGCTTCTTCAGTTCAGCCCTGGCTGGGATGCTCGTGCTCCGGGGGCTAACTATAGTTCTTTGCTAGTTATTTTAATAATTAACCAAAATCTGGAATTAAAAATTAATTTAGTGGCAAATATGAGTGCTAATAGGTAATGTTGCTGGCAGAGAAATATTAGGGTACTGATGTTTAAATTTTAAAAGCCTCATAGTAAAAAACACAAGAGGCATCCAGATATGAGTTGTTGATACCCTCCCGGGCGGGTGGGTGTGCAGGACACGGTCTTGGTTGCGAGCTGCGCCCCCCGGGGGGGATGCCATTGCCGCGGTCCTGGGCGACCCGTCTCCGTGATGACTGGTGGGGTGCAGCTTGTCCATGTTTCCCCACGAGCTCCGAGGACAGCATCTCCAGGTGTGTGTGTGCCTCTGCGGGGGGTTGTCCTTGACCGGAAGCTGGAAGTTGCTGCCCCCTCTTCACTAATGATGTGGCCATAGCGCCCGGGGTGCAGGGCCACTGGCACCTTCTTCTGGGGGAGTCTGGTGGGCTTTGTCCCACGTGAGCACTGCATCCTGGGGTCCTGGGCAGTGGGGAAGGGGCACGGCCTGGCAACAACTATGGACAAGGAGTGGCTGGCACTCCCATGTGGGGAAACTGAGGCTCAGAGAGACTGAAGAAGCCCCCTAAGTACCCCTAACTGGTGGCTCAGACCTGGGGACAGTGGAAGGTACAGGGGAAGCCTGGTGTGGTCCAGGTCTCCTGGGGAGTTTTAACTGCTCACTCTGTCCTCACTCTGAGTCTAGGGCCCTTCTCAAAAGCAGGAGGGCTTCCTGGAAGAGGTGCCGGCTGCTGCTTGGGCCCCAGGAAGCATTTGGGGGCAGTGCCAGCAGCCCCATAGCCCTTTGGCCCTAGCGTCAGTGGTGCCACTGCCCTCCTTGGGACCTTTTGGGGCAAGGCTGGCCACAACTCTGGCGAAGGCACTGATCCTTCACCCACATGGTGGTTTGCTCCAATTAGAACTAACTGGACACATGCGCACACGCTCATAGCCTCTAATTTTGTATTGATCTTAACAGGGCTGCCGGAAGCTCCTGCAGCGATTCCCCACCTCTAGTGTCTGCCGCTGCTTAAAACTACTGAGTGTACCTCCCCGTGTGGGACGGTTCCACCAACAGAGGTTTTAAAACCTATTTAATTGTGTGGTTCATAAAATGCGCAAACTGTATTAGCTGCGGCCTCAGTCTATCTGCCCTGCGGAAGGACAGGCGCGGGGGCCGCTGAGAGGGTCCTGAAGGAGCCGCAGCCTGCCGGGCCAGCTCAGGGTAGATTCCTCAGGACTCCCGCTGGCTCTCTGCCAGGCCCCGCAGCCTGGGACGCAGTCCCTGCCCTGGGCAGGCTTACCTTCTGGTGGGAGGCATTGAGCACGGAAATGCAGACCTGGTGACATGTTTGCAAGCCGTGGTGAAGCCTTGGCAGTGACCTTGACCACTTGTCTGCTGCCCCCTGGGCCCGGCCCCTCAGTGCTTCCTTCCGGCCTGGGGTCAGAGGCCCCGAGGGCAGGTGGCAGGGAGAAGGGGCTGCAGGGGCTCCGGGGACCGCCTGGCGGAAGTGAGTGGCCGGGGCTGAGCCCGGCCGGGGGGCTCCTAGGTGGGCGGGCTCGAGAAGAACCTGGGCTGAGCCACGGGCTGTTCAGGAGGCTTTGGGACTTGTGGGGAAGCCGGGAACCCCCAAAGGAAGCTGAGACTCCAGGATGTCCCAGGTGGGGGAATGCAGAAAACCTGCTCAATTGAGTTAGAACAGTCACTAGGCCACTGAGTCCAAGACGCAGACCGCTCGCCCTGGGACCGTGTTGCAGACACAGACCCCTCAGACCCCTCAGGCCTGTAGTCACGTGTGCTAGTCCCTCACTCAGCAGAGTCGCCAGAACATTCCCCAGACAGGGCTGCATGGGGATGTGGGAGTGGGTGGCTGGACCGCCACACTCCTGGGGCAATGGCGGTGGGGACACGTCCCAAGCCCAGTGCCCTCCCTACTAGGATGACAGGATGGCAGCGCCTGGCCTATGGGGCTTTGATTCGCGCGCACCGAGATAATCTGGCCACGCCATTGTGTTCTGTAGCCGTGGTCGTGCCCTGGGGCTGGGAGGTGACCCTCTCAGCCACACAAGCCATGCTCGCTGCAAGTGCTGAAGCTCCCGGCCTCTCACAGACAGCAAGTGAACATTCCGGACTCAAGCTCCCTCCGGGTGCTCTGGGCTGAGCCGAGGTAGACTGATGGCTGGGGCCGGGTTGGGACAGCCCCTTGCAGGGCCGGAGAGGTGTCCATGTTATTTTGGGGCCATTCCTCCAGACTTGGAGACCCAGAGGCAGACAGCCAAGAGCCGTGAGGGTGTCAAAAGGGGGAGGTGGTGTGGTGGGGGGGCAGGGCTGCCCCTGTGGGTTGGGACGTGTGTTTGGACTTGCGAATGACTGATCCCAGAGTGATGGTGTCCACCCATGGCAACAGCAGAGCTCATCCCATCCCCCACTTCATCAGGAATGCCCACGGTGGGCCTGAGCACTGTCTTCTCTGGAAGGCGGGGGGCGGGGCTGACTCTGGGAATCCTTCGGGTGCCCCCCTTCCCCATGCTCTGGAGCCAGAAGGAAAGGGTGTTTGCAGAGCTGGGATCTGGCCAGCTCCCCATCCTCCAGGGCAATCAGGGGCCTGGGCTGTCCGTGGGTCATGGGACAAGAGACTGGAAGGGTCGGGGCCCCCCCGGGCTCCTGGTGAACTTTAGGGGCCAGTCTGGATATGAAAGGCCAGGACTGTTCCCAGAGGAAGGCCCCTGTGACGCTGACTAGTTCACATCCTGGAGGAGGGGTGTGGCGGCACCGGTGCTGGGGGCTGAGGTCTTGGGGCCTTTGGGCTCCGACACCCTTGGAGGGCTCGTGGGGGTGGTTCTGACCCTGCAGACCAGCCCAGTCGGCTGAGCGTCTGCCCTACGGCGTCAGAGAGACAGGGACCCGGGGAGTCGGCGGGCTGGGGGACAGGTGCGGTCACCCCTCGCTGTCGGGTCGGCCTGTGCTCAGAGGGAAGTCCATGCACCCAGAACGTCGTGTCCCTGGCACTGCCGAAGCTGCTCTCCCGCCTCGTCATCGATGCTGATGAACTGGGTGCTGGCAGGAAAACTAATTTTCTAAAAAGGAACTTGCTCTGTCAGAGTCACTGAGGGTGATGAGGTCTGTGTGCCCTCGGCTGGCCCGGTGCTGTCCTCACACAGACTGCGGCCTGTTCCCGGAAGCTGAGGGGACTGTCTCTGTGTCCCCGACAGGCCACAGGGTTGGGGTCGGCTGTGTGGGCCTCCCTGTCCTGCCCCACCTTCCACAGCTGCATGAAGGGGCTTCCCTGGAGAATCCAGCCCCTGCCCACCCAGAGCCCCTGGGGCGTCCCAGCCCGCCCAGGTTCATGGTTAACCTTGGGCATGTCCTGCCACAGCTCCAGCTGAGAGTGCGATCTGGGCAGGGGCAGCAGTCTCCGTCCCTCAAGGGCAGGGCCCTGGTGGTCCCGGTTGTGCCCCGGGGCCAAGACCGGTGGCAGATGTCAAGAAGAAACAGTGAGAGGCAGGGGCCCCCGTGCCCAGGGCTCCCCGAGTGAGTGCGTGTGTATGTGAGCATGTGTGCTTGCCGTGGGACCTCCTACCCCCAGCCCTCCCCTCTCACTTTCAGTCCCTGCAGAGCAGGAGGGTTCCTGAGCCACAGCAGGTCCTGCAGGGGAGGTGGGGGCAGAGCCGGGGCGCACGGCCGCATCTAGACATCACCTCCCACCGTCATCCAAGCCGCTGCTTCCCTGGATCCTGGAACCAAATGCTTTGCTAGAGCTGGTAAAATGGAACCAAATCAACTGTTCAATGGATTTGGTCCCCTTCAACCAGCTGTAGCTGTGCATTGATCACGCCGTCAGCCACGGCGGAGGCCACGGCGGAGGCCACATGGAGGCGCAGCGCAGTCTGGTCAGCTCCAAGTAAGCGAGCCCCTTGCCCCACCCGGGCCCCTGACCGGCTGAGCCCACCTGCGGCCAGGACCCTGAGGCCCACCTGCCCTCCTCCGAGATGATCTCCTTAGGGTTGTGAGAGGGGCGACAGCCCTGGCTTCCCGGTGGCGTACTGGGAGAATACGTTCGCTGCCACACCCGCGTGTTGCTGGGAAGTGCATCCTGGAGCCCATGCTAGCTGGGGTCTGGGGCTGCGGCCCGCGTCCTGCTCATCCCCAACAAGGCAGACCCCCGTCCCCAGCCTTTGCTCCATTTTCTCTTTGAAGGCGACCTTGGCCTCAGAAGGCCCTTCCCAGTGCCAGCCATCCATGCTGGTGACCTAAGTGGTGGGTTTGGGAGCCCTGCGGAAGGCTCAGCACGTGGCCTGCCGTGCCCCCAAGTTTGCACGTCCAGGAGTCACTTCAGCCTCAGGCCCCGGGGACTGCCAGCTGGTAGCCCTGCCCGGGGGGTCCAGGACAGAAGGCAAGATGGAGCCCAGGCTTCTCTCCTGGATACCTGTCCAAGGAGCCCCCTTTGGGACTCCTGCCCACGCTGAGGACCTGGGGGAGGCCCGCCTCCTGTTGCCGCCCGGCCCTCACCCGCTCTCCCGCCTCATTCCTGCCCCGGGCATCTCTCAGGCTGGTGGGAAATGCTGCACCTCACTGGGGACCCAGGCACACCCGTCATCCTTGGGAGAGGAAAATGCAGGTCCCCTCCATAGTCTGCTGCCCGAGAAGCTGATCAATTCGCTTTTCAATTGATTAGATACGTTGACATCCATCTCTCACGGGGCGCCAGAGCTGTCGGCGCCCCCTGCTCCTGGCCTCGGCTCTCCCCTCCCACTGAAAGGATGACCCAGCATAAGACTGGTCCCCATGTCCACCTGCACGTGGACCACCATGGCCGTCAGCTGAGGACCCCCTGGAATGGGGTGCTGCTGGTCCCCACCTCCCCTGGCAGCCTTCCCACTTATCTTCCCTTGCCCCTGGTGACCACACAGATGCCCTGGGGCAGGTGGCTGAAGACCCCAGACAAGGCCAAACAGTGCCTGATGGGCAGCAGGTGACCTTCATGGGGCCGGAAGAGGGCTGGGTGGCCCCAGGGAGCAGCCACCGGCATGACTTGAACAAGTGGGCTTTGGTGGGCGCCAGATGCTGCAGACCCTGGAATCTGAGCCTCGTGTAATTTTTAGTTGTCGCAACATAGGATTCTTCCTTTGGCTTTTCTCCCCCTCGATCCCTTAAAAATATAAAAGCCATTCTCAGCTCCTAGTATAAATGTGGCCAGGTGGGATTTGGCCCTGGGGTCCCGGTTCTCCCCCATCCCAAGCTTAGCTGGATTCAGAAAGGGGCGGCAAAGACACCTCCTTGGCACAGTGGACGCAGAAAGGGCTAGAAATCACTAGAGGCCCCTGTCCTATTCGCTGTTAGTAGACACTTTGGGAATGACCAAGGGGAGACCCCTGGGGAAGCTCCTTACCCCCCGAGGCCCAGCTCCAGCTTTCAAAGAGCAGGTGGGGACACAAAGAACCCCCCCACCCCAGCAGGTGAGAAGACGCCCAGTGGCCGGTGCTAGGACAGAGCCTGGGCCTGAGCCCGAGCCCCCGGGGGTGCTCCCCTATTATCCATGGTGTGGAGAGGCTCTGCCCTGAGCCCTGGCTGTGGTCTGGGTCCTGAGGTTTATAGGGGCTAGCTCATCTCCCCTGCCCCTGGGCAGCCTGCGTGGATGTGCCCACATGCTGGGGCCAACTTCTGGGGCACGTGTCCTACTAGGAAGCGGGCCCCAGCTGGGCAAAGGCCACCCCAGGGGCCTGGGAAGTGGGGCAGGGCATGGGGACACGGGCTTATCCCTGGGGGGGGCCACACTTCTTCCAGCCTCAAACTCCATTTGCTCCAGGGGGCTGTGTCCCCCCCAGGGTTGGGCACGGCCGCCGGCTGAGCCCCTGGAAGTCGGGGAGCCTGATAGGGAGCATCTGCGGTCACACGGCTATCCCGGCCCAGCTGGACTCAGGGGACTCTGGGGCCGGGCTCTTCCACACGGGGTCCTGGTCCGGGCTGAGCTTGAGCCGCTGAGATAGTCACTACCTCGGGTCCTGCCCACATTCTTCCTCCATGCTGAGTGTTCAGTTTTGTGGGGGCCTGAGTACCTTGCCTTGGGCGAGGCTTTAGGGGAGCAGGGGGCAGGGCGTGGGAGCTCTGCACTGCAGGGAGGGTCTGAGCGGCTCCAGCTCCCTGGGCCTGTTGCAACCCCTAGCCTCCTGGCCAGCCTTCCCCTGCTCTGTGTCCTCAGAGACCCTGCGCCCCTCCCTGTTGGCAGTCCTGGGTCACTCACTGCCACCCATGTGCTGAGCCCTCCCGTCCATGTTGGGTCCCTTCCAAGGACGATTTCCTCCCTGGGCTGCTCCTGAGATCGGCTGGGGACTCGTTCCCTTCTGAACAGCCCTGACTTTCCCGGGAGCTCAGGGTGCAGGCCCCCTGGGTCACTTGCAGCCCCTCAGCCTCACCTTGCCCTTTGGCCAGGCCCCCTCTGTCCCCCTTGCCCCAGCAGCCTACCCCTCCTTAGACCTCGCTGACCAGGGGACCACCATGCATCCTCATGGTGCCTCTTGTCCCTGGCACTGGCTGTGGGGTCCCATGATGGGGTTGTCCCCCAATGCCATGCCCTTGTGTGCCCGGCCACTACTGTCCTTGGGCACACGTGTGGAGGAAGCTGGAGAACGTTGGTGAAGGGTGATGGCCATCCGAGAACCTATGCGGGAGTCTGGGATGGGGCCGATTGGGAACTCAGCCTTCCAAGTAGAGTCCGTGAGCTCAGGAAGTTCTCGAGGAAGGGAAAATGACCTGCGTCTGAGGCTGGGCCCCCAGCAGTGACACCTGTGCTGAGAAGGCCATGCTTCCCATAAGTCGCAGCCCAGGGTTCGTTCTAATTGTGGCTCTGGAGCTCAGAGAGAAAGAGACCACCTCCCACTCCCCAGCATCCCCGAGCCGCTGCTTCCTCCGTGTCGGCATCCAGAGGTTCCAGGGCCATGTGAGCTGTGGGAAGAACCCTGGCTTAGAGGCCAAGGGCCTGGAGCTTTTCAGATGGAATCCCAGTCCTAGCTCTTACCCTGGACAGCTCTTCCCTCTACAGGGCTCTGAAATGCCCATTACATTTTAGTAAAGAAAAGAAAATGCTCCTTTGAAAGAAATTCTTCTTTCTTGGACAATGTTCAGATGCTCTTCCAGTAAGTGGCCCCAAATCCTTCGTCCAATCAGTGAGGGACAGCGAGCAAGGGGCTTGTCCTTAGCCCGGGGGGCAGGGTGTGTGTGTGTGTGTGTGGGGGAGGCAGGCTGTGAGGTGGGCGGCTGCCCCTGCTAGTTCCACGGCCTCTGAAGGGCTTGAGTGGCCGCCTACCGAGGGAGCTTTATGTGTTCAGGGTGCAGCCGGGACCGCCGTCCTCACGCCCTGCCCTGCACCGTCTGGGGAGGCGGTCCCACTCTCGGAGATGTTGGCGTGGCGGCGACGCCCATGCTCCTTGTGGCTGGGGCCCCAGGGGGCTTTGCTTGCCTGCTGCTGGTCTGGGTCTGCCCAGGCCCCCAGCGTACATGTGCACACAGGGACACACACACACACAGGTTGGGGCGCACGCACACAACTCACACACAGCACACGTGTGTACACACATACCCACAGCCTGACCCATGCACCGCTCACCATCACTTTCCAGGGGGCAGCCTGGCGGGGGCTGGGGCAGGCAGGGGGAGGCTGAGGAGATGGTGGGGGGTACTGGGGGGCTGGGTGGGAGGGTCTGGTACTCAGGGTGGGGGTGATGAGTGGAGCGGGGCTCCAAGGGAGGCGGTCAAGCCATGGTTTGTGGGCTCGCCTTGGTAACCCCGCAAGAGGAGGACTCAGCACCCCCTTCCAGGGAAGCCCCCTGCCCACGCTTTGTTTCCCAGTCCCTCAGCTGCTCCGCACACACCCCTGTGTTCTGCCAGCTGGAGGGGACCCCACTGCAGCCTTGGGAGCCTAGGGTCCCATCTCCACTCCCCCACTCTACCTTCTGTCTCCAGAGATTGCACCAGTGTCCTCCAGAAATTTCAGGGAAGGCCTCTGCATGTGACTGGCTCTTCCTGGCCTCTCCCTTCTTGGACTCGTCCTGTGACTCAGGCACACGCATGTGTCTGCCCTCTGCTTCTCTTCATTACTGGACAGAGACCCTCACCTGTGGGTGGCTGTGGGAGGAAGCCAGGGCCAGCCTTGGGGAGAAGTGAGCACGGAGGCTAGGCTGCAGGGCTGCCTCGGGGACAGACTTGCTCAGGGTTGGCTGGGGCAGGGATGTTAGTGGCTCGTGCTGCAAGGTCTGCCACTCGAGCTGGACCCAGACCCTCAGACTATGTGATCAGAGGGCTTATAGCCCCTTCCATCCAGGCTGGCTTTGTTCTGGGGCAGGATCTTTCCCAGGTGAGCAAAGGTGACTACTGGAAGCCCTGGGCTCATGTCTCTGACTAGGACAGCAGCAGCTCCCGAGAGAGAGAGGTACCTGGGTCACATGAGCGCTCAAGGGGCTGGGGACCATCCACCAGAATCCCTCAGACTCACCTAGGAGAACCCAGGACCCTCTGACCAAGAGAAGGGTGCGGGTCGGGCAGAGATGAAGGCCATCCTGCACAGAGAGCCCCTTCACTGGGCCCCGGGGGACATGCACACGGACCGGCCGCTGCCCAGGGGTCAGCTCCCCAGCTCGGCCAGCCTGCACAGAAGTGGATGGGCATTTGCTGCTTGGCTGTGCTGCTTTGACCTTCCTTCATCTGAAAACCAGAAGAAATAGAGACACTAGCAAGTGGGCGCTGGCAACAAGAAGCACGTTTGGTGAATGCCGGGCGGCCGGGCGCAGGGTAGACTGCATTCCAGTGGCCTCAGGGGCTCATGGGAGTAGATGTGACTGTGCGGGCCCAGTGACCGGAGCCCCTGGCTGGACCGTGTGCTGTCTCCTGTGACAGTGGGGCCGCTGTCTGACGATGTGGGCTGCTTTCCGAGAGGGTGGCTGGGGACATGGGGTGGGGCTCGCCTTGAGCATCTGTTCCTAAGCGTGAGTCAGGTCTTCCTTGTCAGCGACCGCTGGGGATCTATGCCCCCACTCAGAGCAAAATGACGAATCACAAGACATCACTCACCCACACAAACCTGGGCCGTATTTCTGGTGGCAGGTAGTGGAGCAAGGCTGAACCCTACAGAAATTTCTAGATGAAGGGTGTCTCTGTCTTCCAGTATGGACCAGGGGACCCATGGCTGATGGGACCATTTGCACCTTTTAAACCTAAGACTGGCATCACATTCAAAGACATCAATGACAATGTTTACAAATTTGCTAACCCCTCTTTTTGCCGAGCACCCCCATCATGCATAAAAATACCAGATCAATAGCCAGCCGATCTCCCCAAAGGAGCAGAATTGTGTCTTCCACAAACAGCTTATCGTTGGGTCGGTCTTGTTCTTCCAGCCGACCCACCAGCTGGTGTTGGCAGGTGTGGGCAGAGGCTGGGGAGCCCACCTCCCCTGCTTTATTTGGGGCTCTCTCTCATGCTCCCTGGCTTGCTGCTGCCATGCCCAGACCCAGGGACTTCTCACCCTGTCGGTGTGGGGGTGGCACTCAGCCAAGATGGGCTACCTGGGCTCATTTCGTCCTCTGTGTTGACCTTTCCCAGAGGCCCCACAGCCCTGTCTGGCCCCTGGACAACAGCCAGGGCCGCCCCTTGACCTCTCTCGGCAGGTGGCTGAGCGGTGTAAGGGGCAGGCCATGGGACACTGGTCCCCCAGAGGGCCTAGTAGACAGGAGAACGCAGAGGGACAAGCTCTGCTTGAAGACGTGTCCTAGGTGGGCGGGGGTCCCTCAGGGGTTGGAGGCTTCCTCCCATCATGCTGGGAAGAGGGGCTCTGAGCAGCACAGAGGGAAGAAGGGGCCCACTGAAGACTACAGTTCTGGCCCCCAGACCCTTCTTTGGCCCCCTCATTCCCAGGACACCCCAAAGACCCAAAGGTGCGCTGAGGTCTTCAGCAACGGCGGCATCCTGCTGGGGTGTGCAGCTGAACCAAACCCGGGGACACCTGGGCTATGTCACAGGACGGGGGGAGGGGCCACAGGACTCCGGCTCCATTTTTGTTGGGAAAGCAGGGGAGTTAATTCCTCGAACAGAAAATAACAAAATTGTCCCAAGGAGCAGGTTTATACCAGCGCTATCCTCACCTAGCAGGGGTCACTCTTCCTCATCGGAGGCTGAGAGCCCAAGCAAGTCATGGAGGCCAGGGGCTTGGACCTGCTGCCTACCTTGTCCAGCTCAGTAGCGTGGCTGGACCCCCGTTCCCGATGCCACTATCCCGCGGGGAGAGGCAAGCTGCTGGGGGAAGAGCAAGGCTGGGGCTATGCTCACGGGGCCACCTGAAGAGGCCTCAGGGATGACGTCCCCAAGCCTGTTCTCATCTGTGAATCGGGACACCCTGCGCGGCTCCCATGGGACGGCCGAGGGACCCAAGATGACGTCCCTAGGGTACACGGCCTGTGTGGGGCATGCCGCCGTCCCCATCCCTGCTCCATTTCATGCAGCCCAACATGTTGTCGCTATTATAGGGGAATCCGGGGGCAGAAGGATTCGGGGGCCCCTTGGGAGGCCGGACATGCTCACTTACAGGTTTAAATTCCCCTCAGGATGTAAGTCCCAAGGAGCACAGTTCTGTCAGGCTTGGGACAATGACCGCGGTCCCGAGTGTGCCTTGCTCCTACCTGCAGGCCCTGTGCTCCCTGTGCCCACAGCTGCCCGCCTTGAGGGTCAACAAAGACCCCTGCAACAGACCTTCCCCAGTAACTTCAGCCATCCTGTGCGGCTCCCCCAGGGCACGGCACTGACCGTCCAGCCACTCCAGGAGAGGAGAAGGCCGAGCCAGCTCTGGGCATGGCACCGTTTCTAATCAAGCCCATCTGTAACCATGATAACACAGTAATGACAGTCATGAACACAGCACTGTGATTGTAGGTCACGTGTCCTGTCGGCCCTGTGGCCCAGAACCAGGAGCTCATGGCGTGGGAAGCCTGCCTGGGGTCGGGAAGGCTGGAGAGCAGTCTCGGGGCTAGCCGGTTCACCAGGGACACCAGGGCTGTGCCCTGCCTCCTGCACCTGTCCAGGCCTTACTCAGGAAAGACAGGTGGGGGACAAGGAGACAAGCTGGGATGGTGCGGCCACTGTGGGTTATTTCGCAAGACCCACTGGCCAACCTCCGGGCCAGCCCCCTGTCGCCCAGGGCGAAATGCAGGAACAGCAGCCCTGCCCGCGTCCCTGAGCCCAGAGCAGACAGGAATCCTTCCCCAGGAAGATGAGAGCCATTAATTTGAGTCTGTGTGAGTTGATTAAAATTAAAATGCTTGCTTGCTAATGGTTCCCAGCACAACTGGGAAGGAGGGTGTTAGGGCAGAGACTCAATGGAGTCGGGGACTCCCTGATCTGAACACAGGCCGGCCAAGCTTCTGACGTGCCCTCCACAGACCGGAGTTATTCACACTATGCTGTATTAATTGTATTGATCTATTAGTAATTAATAACCATCATGTTAATAAGCACTGCCATGACTAGTCGAGGGCTGTGGGCTCAGTCCTCCCTGTGAGGTCCTGCCCTGGGAGGAGGAAGGAGCACCCCCACGTGGCCGGCAGCACGAGGAAGGGCCTCTGGGGAGCATGGCCCACTCCTAGAAAGGGACGCAGCATGCGGGACGGAGGCCAGCCTGGGTTCCGGTCCCAGGGCCTCCCCTCTAGGCCGCAAGGCTGGGAGCAGTCTCCTCCACTCCCCCAGGCTCTGTGGTGCCATTTATGGAATGGGGACGGCGGCCGGCCACCCTGCTGAGGACTCCGACCTGGCCTGTGTGTGGCCCTCGGCGAGAGTACACATGGAGTAGTTATTATTGTCCCCCCCGGGTGGGGGGGCGAGTAAATTCTGGAAACGGCTGCACTCTGTGGCATCACTCCCTCCCTACCTGATCTAGAAGACAGGAATATGTGAGTGAAGACTGGAGAGCTGGTGTTGGGAGGGAAGCCCAGCAGGAAATAGCCAGGCGAACAACAGAGTCCACAACATGGCCCTTGCTGGTGCCAGGACCCCTCCCGATCCTGGGACCTCAGGCCACCACCACGGCCATGCTTCTAGCCAGACCTCCAGGCCCTGGTGAGTTCCATGTCTCATGATCCCAGCCAGCTTCAAACACAGGCAGAAGGTTCCAGAACCAGAGTGCGTGTTCTTGTGGCCCCATCCCTCCTCCTTCCCCTCTCCCTCTTCTCTTCCTCCTCCTTTTCCTCTCTCTGTCTCTGTGTGTGTCTCTGCCCGCTCCCTCCCTCCCTCCTTCTCTCCCTCTCCCTGTCTCTCCTTCCTTCTTTCTATCCCTTCCTATCTCTCCCTTCTCTCCTGTCCCTCTCCCTCTCTGTCTCCCCCTCCTTTCCTCCCTGTCTGTCTCTCCCTTATGAAATGTTGGCTCGGAAGGGTTATTGGAAAGGTCTTTTGAAGCCTGTCCTTACTGCAGCTTTGGCAGGCTCTGCCCCCAAGTGTACCGGAGTACTTAACAGCCCCTGCCCCCATACCTGCCCACATGTGCTCATGTCCTTGACCTTCAGGAGCAGCAGGACAAGGGCAGGGCTTGGCATGATGAACAAAAGTTATGCAACTTGCTTTTATTCCTTTTTGGCAACTTATCTCAGAACGGGCCTCTCACCCCTAAGCAAAGTGTTCCCTCTGCACGAGGACGTGGGACTTGGGCTCATTTGGAGGAGAAAGACTTGTCCCTGGAGGCTTGTGATTGGGCAGAGGCTGGTCTCAGCTGAGCCCACCCTAGGCAGGCCTTCTGTCCACAGCCGTCAAAGGAAGGAGCATGGGTCCCTTTCAGCCCCCAGTGGCTGCCGTGTGCCTGGAACGGCGGTGGGCACCCAGGGGACCACAGGGGACCTGGCACAGTCCGTCTCTGGCAGCACTTCCCTGTGGGGCTCAGCGACCATGCTGGGAAAGTGGGGACATGAGTAGGCAGGGTTGCTGTGGGTTGAGAGATGGGGGGAGACTTTTCGGGTCCCGAGAGGCCCGCAGGATTTGGGGACAGAGGGCTTTCCAGGAAAAGCAAAGGCGCAGAGTTCTTGTGAGGGGCTGAGAGCAATGCCCCTGCAGCGGGGCCCAGAGCCTGCTGTGACCTTGAGCCAGGGAGCGTGCACCCCAACCGTCAGCGTCCTTGTCTGCGACAGGGGCCAGCCTTGAACCACGTGTATCAGCGAGCACGGTGCTCACCCTTTGGGGTGGGGGTGGGTACCTGGCAGGAGGCCCGGCTTGCAGTGGCCCCCGGAGGGGCGGCTCTCGGGCAGGGTGAGCCTTGTAGCCTGATGAGGACTGTGGGCACCTGGCGGCAAGCCCTCTGGGGCAGCTACGGACCACAGTCTGTCTGCAGAGTCTGTGCTGTCCCAAGAGGCTGTGAGGTCATGGGGGTCTCGAGGTGATGGGGATCTAATAGAGCAGGTACACTGGGGTCATTTGCTTTATTTTTTTTTAAGATTTTATTTCCTTATTGAGAGAGGGGGTACAAGTGAGGCAGAGGGCAGAGGGAAAAGCAGGCTTCCTGCTGAGCAGGGACCCCAATGCAGGACTCGGTCCCAGGACCCCGGGACCATGACCTGAGCTGAAGGCAGACGCCTAACAGCTGAGCTCCCCCAGGCGCCCCTGGGCCCCACTTGCTCTAAAATGTCTACACTTGCGCAGAGTTTGAACACCGTCTAACCCACAGGCTGTGGAGAAACCGCAGCTCAGGCGGTTGGCGGTAGAGGGGGCGGCGAGGCTAGGGATGGGGGCGTGATCGGTGCTCTTCTCAAGTCTGAATGTTAAGCCAGCAGCAAGGGTTGCTTTCATGTAAAAAATGGCTCTGAAAAAGTTTGGAAAGCAAAACTCAGATGTGGGCGGAGGCCCAGATCCCAGGCCCAGAGAAATCAGGCCTCGGCACCCCACCTCCCCGCCCCCCGCTGCTGGCGGCCCTCTCCCTGAGGAGACTTCACACCTGCGCTGCAGACCTCTCACTTGGCTCCTACTGGCGCCCCACGGCAGGCGGGCTGAAAAGAAAGCATTGAGTGCTTTGCCCCGAGTCTGTAGGCCAGCATAAGGGTGAACTGGGAGCGCCGTGATTCACACCCCCAGAGCCAGGCTGCACACACAGTATTTGATCAGCCCCCCGGGCATGTGGGTGACCCCTGGAGAAGCCTGGCCGGTAGCCACACTTCCGGGCCTGTCCTGCCCGCGCATCCCTCGCCTGGGGCCACAGCTGGCCTGCAAGGTCAGCTGCCCCACGGACGGACACACAGGAGCGGGCCTGTCAGGGCCCGGGTGGAGAAGAGAGACGCCAAGACTGCTGAGGACTCTATAGGAGACCTGGGATCATGGAGAAAGCGGGGAGGCACAAATTTGGGGAGCCATGCATTGTTCTAGGCTGGTCCGATGGTGAACGAAACTGTGCCCCGCAGGCTTCCGGACTCCTGTCTCCCAGGACAGGCTGGGACAGGTCTGGGATGCTGGCGGCAGCCTTTGTGTCTGCCTGTGTCCATCGGGCTCCTGGGGTCACACAGACGTGCTGTCGGCCCCTTTGTCTGCGTCAGTCTGTGCGTCTGCCCACCACCGGCCGGCCGCGTGGCTGTCTTTCTGGCTGGGATGACAGGGAGATCTATCTGTCTATCTATCCCAGGAAGCCCCGCAGGCTAGACACGCAGGCTGGGTGTCTGAAGCCTCCGTCTTTGTTCCGACGGCCTCAGTGGCTTGCAGAGGACTCAGCCACTTTACTCCTAGTCAGCCGGTTTAAGTGTTGATGGCATCTGAAAATACCTTCAGGGCAACCTTGAGACCCATGTCTTGTGACCGAACATGTGAGCACTGAGGCCAGGCCATTGACATGGAATCAACCCTCATGCACCCCGTGGCCACCGTGGCCTTCCAAACTCCGTGGCAACAGACGCCAGGGGCTCATGCACTTGCAGGACTTGGGAACCGTCCTTGCAGTCCCCACACACCATGCCCTGCTCCCACGAGGCAGCCATGCCAATGAGGTGGTGGGCTGTCCACTTAGAATTGGCTGTGGGCAGACTTAGAACAGCACGGACTCAGCCAAGCCCGCCTCCAGAATGTTCTCAGCCCCTGGTGGCCAGCAGGCGGCCCTGCCCAGAGCTGTGTCTCCCAGCTGGTCCCCGACAGAGCAGGAGGGCGCTCTGGGGCCCGGGCCCCGGGACTCAGACTGACACTGCTTGTGTGGCCCAGACAAGCTGCTGCCTCTCTCTGGGCCTCTGTTTCCCTGTCTGTGAAATGGACCTGACAGAGAACCAGCATGGCACGTGAGAGCAGGGAGCGTGGCTCAGCCACAGTGAGCCCCGAGGTAACAGGGGGTCAAGGTCCAGGCCCCTCATAGGGCTGCTGCTGGCACCACACTCCCTGCCTGGCCCAGGCCTGGTGACGTCGGGGGGACCTGGCAGCTTGCCTTTGCTGCCACCCCTTTGTGAGCTGCTAGGGGCCTACAAACAGGGGTGCCGCCTGCCTCCTGCTCCCTGGATCTCGCGGACGTGCCATCTACGTGCCCCTGGGGCTCGGCGTGGAAATCCAAGGCGGTGACTTCACACTGTTTGCCCGCACGAGGGACACCCACCTCGGGGAGCAGGTCTGACCCATGGCTGGGGAGCTGAGAGCTGCTGAGAAAAGCAGGGGGGGACGGGCTGCCCGGGGTAGTGCCGCATCTGCAGACCCCAGCCCGGACCTCCCTGGCCCTGGGCATCTCTGGGAAGCGTGTGCCTAGGCTCTGGCCACACAGCTCTTGGGGTGCCTGCGGGGACCGAGTCTCCAGAGCTGATGCCAGCAGATTTTTTCACCGCAGAGTTGGGCCTCACTGGTGGCTCCAACCAAGTGGGGGCTTCAAGGCCAGGGGGCAGAGGAAGAGGCTCTCCCTCCAGGAAAACAGGGCAATGCAACCCCCTCTCCAAAGCCAGCCCTGGTTTGGGCTTAAAGGTTACCTAAGTGGGGAGCACCGGTGTCTTCATCTGGGTCCCTGAAGCAGAGCCCAGGTCCCAGCCCAGGGACCCATAGTTGGGTGGAGGTGAGACCAGCAGGTGTGGGGAGGAATGGGGAAGGGAGGCCGGGAGGGGAGGACAGGAAGGAAGCTGTCCTGAGAGGCTCCCTCTGACAGTGGTGGGCACACTCAGAGCTGGCCCCCGTGCGGACGCTGGGTATTTGTCCTCAACTCCCATCCATCTCGGTTGGGGTGTGTCCTGGAGGCGTGGATGTTCTCCGTGGAAGGTTCTGGGCTTGAGGTGGCCTCCAGGGTGGGACGAGGGGATGGCCCGGTGCCCCCCTCCAGCCCCTGGGAGAGCAACCGCTCTCCTCCCCGAAGCTCCACGGCCGCGGGCCGCCTGCTGGCTCGCCTGGGGTTTGAGAATCACTGAGAGATAGAGTTTCGTGCGGCTGGCCCGCCAGGCAGAGGGCCGCAGCCACCGAGGACAACGTTCCGCCGGCAATGATTCATGTGGGGTCGAGATTTACTCTCTCATTTTGGGTGTGAATAACCAATTTCCTACAAATCTGCAGCGGCTCTTGAGTCATGTTTACCAGTAAGAATGACCAAAACAAATCCACCTTCTGAGGCCTCTTATGGGGGACTCTCAGCTCCCATTAGCCACGTGGGGTTGATAGGCAGCCGGTGCCCGAGGGGCTCATGGGAGCGGGGTTAGGGAGGCTGCCTCAGGACACGGCTTGCACATCAGCTTTCCCTACAGACAGCTGGGAGTCAGGCTCTACTGGTGGAGAGACGACCCCAGACCTAGCCTGTGCCCGGCGGTCAGCTCCCTGCGTCCTCACTGTACTTCGAGCTGTGAGGGGTTTGCTTCCCAAGCCGCAGATGGAGCTGAAGGCCCAGAGGGGTCGGGCCGCGTGGAAGACAGAGCTGGGGTTTGAACTCTGGCCTCTGGGTCTAACACGGGGGGCCCCACGATATCAGGAGCTGCAGGTGGCGTCCCTGGGTCCACTGAGCTTGGAGAAAGCATCTGGGGGACTTAGGGGACCATTGGAGCGTGGTTTCTGCAGAGACATCTGCAGGGTATTGTCTAGTCCTGCTCTCAGCTCCCCACGCCCCTCCATTTATCCCCATGCCTGCAGGTTGGGACAGGCTCCCCCTGACGTCCCTGGGTCACAGATGAGGAGAGTGAGACCAAGGGAAAGTGACACCGTGAGTGCAGGGGTGGGGTTCATGTGCTTCAGGTCAGCCCCCTCCTGTCAGCACCTGGGCTCAAAGGGATCTGCCCCGGGGGGGGCCGGCTGTGGGGGAGCTGTGTGGGTTTGTAGGTCAATATTTACCATCCATGCTGTGAGTGGGGATTATAGTGCAGATGGGTGCTCTAGGGAGCTCTGGATGCCTATCTGGGACTAGAAGATCAGAGCTGGTGGGCGGTGCACCAAGTATGCCAGCTGGGGGAGGGGCAGGAAAGAGCCTGGGGCTGGGGGCCATCCCAGAGAGCCTTGTCACACATTATCCATTGCCTGGGCTGGCTGGTTAGGCATGGACACTGCCAGAACTCGGACCCTGGGCAGCACCTGCCCCTCTCGATGGTGGGGTGTCCAGCACCCCATCCGGGACCCCTGAACCCAGGCCCCCTTCTGCACTCTCTGTCTTCCTACTGTGACCTGTTCTCCTGCTCTTGCAGCCCGAGGCCCCACCTCCTGACCTTTGTCGCCCTCTTAGCTGCTCTGTTTATGGAACTCCGACTCCGCAGGGCAGGAGTTGATTTCCCTGTAGAGCTTTCCTGCTCCCTGAGGGCAACCAAATGAGGTTTTTTTCTATGAAAACCAGTGGTCAGGACCGCAGGCTGAGCTGGGGGTGCTCCCTCAGGGCAGCGGGGCGGGGCTAGGCTGGGGGTGAGCAGAACCCCAGGTGGCAGACCCTGAAGCTGGACTGTCCCTCTGGGGCGCTGTGGTCCCCACCTAGTGGACTAGACCTTCAAGGGCTGTTTGTAGTTGGCCTGGAGTCCCCTCACCCGGCCCTCCTTGCAGTCTGAGGCACAATGCGGGGAGGCTGCCCTTCCCTACTCCGCACCCCCAGGAGCACTGTCCGTCCTAGGACAAGCCCTTTCCTGAGGGCCTTGAGCTGGGAACCCATGACTCTCTTGACAGGAAGGCCCTATCCTTATGGAAGGGGCCGGGCCCCGGGCTGGCAGAGGCCTGACGATTCATGGGGGCCCTTCTCTTGGCAGACCTGGTGCCAAAGGTTTACAGGGATCCAGATGTGCTGGTTTTGCACATTCTGAGTAGATCAGTGGGAACTGACAGGGGAAGATCAGCCCCAAACCAAATCCAGGAGCAGGATTGTGACACACGGGACCTGTGACACACGGGACCTGAACTCCACCCTGCTTGGTCGGGGCCTGTGCACACTGTGCATGTGAGCATGTGTACACACACACACGTGCACACACGGGGGGTCAGAGGGCAAAAGACGCCGTGATTTGTGCAGGTGTCCCACATGTGACACACACATGCCTGCACACATGCCCTCACACACACACATACCTCGGAGCAATCCTACTATCGCCCTTTCCATGCCCCTGGGAAATACCTGTTGAGAAAACAAGACGATGCAGTCAGCAGCTCCAGCCAGCAGCCCCAGCCCCCAGAGTCTCGTTTCCATCCCTTGCCTAGGGACAGTGGTGTTGGGGGGTCGGTGCTGTGACTGGCTAGAGCCAGGGTTTGCATACACCACATCTACGAATGTCCTGAACTAGCAAATGTGCCCCCCACCCAAGTCTGCCCGCCAGCAGAGGCCCGGGGGCTGTCAGGCTGTTGGAGGTGGAGGCGGTGGAGACTGCGCATCCGTCACCAGGCTGGAAGCTCCAAGCTAGAGCCAGAGATGAGTCAGAGAACCTTGGAGGGATGGGGCACTGTCCGGGAGAAGGCTCCCCCTGCCCGTCCTGCCAGGGCCTGCCCCATGCAGAGTGAATAATTCAGCAGGCTGACCCAGACAGGAAGCAGGTAGGGCAGGCTCCCCACAGCCTGCAAAGGGCAGGGGGATGCCAGTGGGAGGGGTGCACCTGCTCCGTGGGCTTGTGATGTCCCCCGCCCCCGGCAAGCTGTGATTGTTTTAGAGCCAGGGAAACTGAGGTTGAGAGGGCCTCTGCGGAGCTCCCAGGCTAAGCCTCCAGTGGATGCAGCAGCAGCTGCTGTGGCCCTGGGTCCAGGGCTCAGAATTGTCCAACACACAACAACGGGGTATTAGACATAGCCCCCTCATTTCAATAATGAGGCCACAGCCCCAAAGAGTGGCCCTGAGCTGAACCCCGACCCCTCGGGAGCCCCCACATTCTGCCTGTGGGTTCCCCACCGCTGCCAGGGATGGGGCTCTGGGGCCAGACCGTGAGGGACTGGGCTCAGGTGCAGCTGAGTCAGCCATGGACCCCTGTTCCAGCCCTTTCTTGGGGGGTCCTGCCAGACCCAGTGGCTGCTGGGAGCCTTCATAGGCCAGGTGTGGACTCTGAGGCCACAGCCTCCCCCGCCAGGGTCACAGCCCTGTCTGTGTTGTGCAGGGAGAGTGGCGGAGAGGCCCACCGAGCACGCCCACAGGCAGCTGGAGTCAGCCCCCCTTGTGCCCGAGACGGGTTGGGCCCACGGCCTCCTGAGGGCCGGGTTCTGATCCAGCTCCCTCCCTTGCTGCTGTGTGCGCCAGCAGGCTCCGCGGTCTCTTTGTAGCACGGTGAGCACGAGGGCTCACGGAACAAGCCGGAGGAGGTCGCTGCCTCCACAGGTCACCACCAGAGTAGGGGTCGGGGGCAGCCCAGGTAAATAAGCAGCTGAGGGACGGTCGGGTGTCAACAGGAGCAGATGGGATGGACTGGGAGGGCCAAGGAAGGCCATTTTCAGGGAGAACTATCTGAAATGGTGCCTGAGCCAAGAGAAGAGCAGCTACACAGCCTTGCGTGGGGAAAGCATTGCAGAAGCAGGAGCGACAGGTACAAAGGCCCTGAGGTGGGTGGGACGGGGTAGAGGTCCATGCCCTGAAGGGAGGGGTCAAGGCTGAGGGGGGCCAGTGGGAAGTCTCAGGGGCCTCGTGGGTCCCACTATGGAGCCAGGGTTTATTCTGAGTGCAGGGGAGGGTGGGAGGCAGGACCCAATCCCCTTGCTCATAAGACCCCTTTGGCTGCTCCAGGGAAGGAAGTAGGGGTGTGGCACCTGAGGGCAGTGAGGAGGTGGAGCTTCAAGACGATCCCCTTGGGTGATGCGGTGGGACAAGAAGGGGGATCTCAGATTTATTTTGAAGGTGAAGGCACGAGCTGCCCGGGGGGTGGTTGTGGGTGAGGAGTCTGATCTGAACCTGGGGGCAGCTGTGGACAGTGCTGCCTGGCCCCCTGGAGCCTGGGCCACTCGCTGGGCCTTCATGGCGCCAGGTAGGGGACCGAGGGTTCTGACAAGCTCAGGGAAAGCCCTTGGACCTTGGTATGAATTTGGAGTCATCAATGCATGGTGATTTTTGAGGTGTCGGTGGGGAGGAGGGGCTGAGCCCTGTGGCCTCTGACACCTATGACCCGACATAAGAAGGGGGGATGGGACAGGGGCAGGAGGGGAGCCTCGGGGGATAAACGTGAGGTCAATAAGACACCATTGCTTGACACGAAGGTCAGGGGACAATTGTACTCAGCTGCCCTGGTCAAAATTGGTGGCATGCTTGTGCCGGGGTCACTCGTGGTGGACCCCCAACCCTGTTTATTCCCACACTATCTCCATGACAACATGCCATCATCTGCAAAGGGAAATGAGGCTCGAGTTCACCAACTATGGGATTTGGGGGGGGCTGCACCAGTGCCAAGCAGACCTTTGCCCACGCCAGTGTTCTCTCACACAAGGCCTGGGGGTGACCCAACTTGCTAACTTGGCGGTAGGTGTGGGGGGGTCCGGAGTCTCGTCTCCTCGTCCACACATGAGAAGTTTGGATTCCTGAGGCTTCCGAACTCCACTCGCCGCCAGGGTAACCCGGACTTACAGAGGACCTTGTCATGAGAAGGCGGGAAGCGTTTGGCAGGCCTGTGTGCAGCAATGGGCGAGCTGATGCCTGAAGTCTCCCGTGCCCCCACGCCCCTGCCTTTCCAGCCAGGCTGCCCAGCACGACTCTTCCGAGGCAATGCCTTCAGCACCAAACGGGCCCTGATGGGCTCAAGTGAACAAGGGCAGCAGGTGGGGCTCTATAGATGACCACAGCCTAGGAAGCCCAGGACCCTGAGCCTGCGGAGGGTCTGGCTGGGCTTTGCAGCCTCACTGGCCTGGAGAGGGAAGGGGCGGACAGGGCAGTGGTTCTTATTCTCTGGAGGTGCATCCAGAGCCCAGCGGGCCCAGGGCATTAAGAACGTGCATTTCTGTGTCACTGCTGGTCTGGGACCCTGCTGGTCTGGGACACTGTTGGTCTGGGACCCTGCTTGGAAAACCACTGACTTGGGGTTCCTACCTGGCCCACATCTTCAATCACCAGCTAAGCTTCAAAAAATGAGCCTGCCCCCCACCCCGAGACCCACTATATCAGAGTTTGGGGAAGGCAGGTGGGGAGGGGACTAGTATGGGTCCAGCATGGTGAGGAGCTCAGAGGGGGGAGCTGGTCAGTGCTTCCTAGGTCGTCTAAAAGGAGGACCCAGCAAGGGGGCTTGGCGCAAACAGATGTCCGGACGCTGTCCAGAGCCCCCTGGGAGGGCCTGGGGCTGGGGTTGTGGACAGGATCATCGAGGGATCTGTGGAACAAACTGTGAGACCCAGTGAGAAACATGGATGGCCCGATGGCCTCCGCACATGGATAGACATACAGAACCGCCTTCAGCCCTCTGCTCGACTGGAGAGTCACCCGCTTGCCTGCGTGCAGGGAAGAAGGCCCCAGGGAGGGCACAGGGCAGAGCAGGGGACTCCTCATCCCTTTCCTTGGAGTCACCTCTCCAGCTTCTGTTTGGGCTTATTAGTGTCCAAATCCTCTAAAGACACCACTGCCGGCATGGGGACGACCAGGCACCCCTCCCCCCAACCTGCTACTAACAATCAGTTCAAAACTCAGCAGGGGGAGAGGAACGAAGAGGCTGGGGATGTCTATGTCCAAGGCAGCTCCCAGGGCCTCCTTGGGCAGGAGGCTCAGGTCCTGAGCCAATGTGTCTGGCCGTCCCTCCAGGCCTTGCTCATCCTGGGACAATGACTCAACCCATCCATCATCCTGACATCCAGCAGACAGCAAGGGCTTGAAACCAGCTGGCACCCTGGGCCTTGGACACAAGGGTGTATGCTGGTGGCAGGCAAGGCAGGGGTTTGGCAAAGGACCAAAGCATGGGTGACAGACACAATATGGTCTTGCATTGAGCGGGTCTTTCCTATGCCAGCTCTCAGCAGTGCCCGGAGTCAGTCCCAGCCTCTGATTAGAGCCCTCTGTGGGGCCAGGACTTCCGAGGCTGGGCTGGGGCAGGCATGAGGAGGTGGGGCTCTGTCCTTCCTCACCCCATGAAGGCACCAAGACAGATGGCAAAGGTGTGGGGCAGCTGGTGAACGGCAGAGAGACAGGCCCGTGGATGGGGACACCCGGCCCCACAGGTCTTGCTGACACCTGTCCCTGGCCATCCTGGCACTAGCTTACCTTCAGAGAGGCTCCATGGGGATGGCTTGTGCCAGGCCCTTACCAATGCTGGCAGTGGGCTGAGGAGGGCCTCCCTGGGGTGTCTACCCTGTGCCATCCTCATGGCACTCACAGGGCAAGCCCCTTGTTCAGGGGAGGATATAGAGGTCCTCACAGGCTCGAGGGCTGCAGCCAGGGGGAGGCATGAGGACAGTATGTGGTGGGCCCACCACCCCACCCCTGCACACTTCTAGCACTCAGATCTGGTGGAGATGAGCCTTCTGAAGTCATCTCGGTGGGGGTGGGGGTGTGTGTGGAGTAATGACCTTGAGCCTTCAACAGCTAGGAGGATAGGCCTGTGGCCAACTGGGGCAGAAGCCAGCTGCATCGTGGGGCTGGGAACATCCCTCCCCGCAGGTCCCATGGAGCCTGTGGGAGGAAGGATTGGCTCTAAGGGGGACAGAAGCCCATGTCAACGTGCCCAGACAACCACTAGGGGCTCTGGCTGTGTCTGTCTCATTCTGGCTGAGTGTGGGCCCTGGAGAGACAGTGCTGGGCTTTCCAGGGCAGGCCGAAGGGCAGGCTGGGCCCCATGAGCATTAATGCTATCTTGGGCAGCTCAGGTGGCCATAACCTTACCATAGACTGGTTGCTTCTACAGCAGAAACCCCTCCTCTTGGGGTTCTGGAGGCCAGAAGCCTGCGTTCATGGTGCCAGGGCTATCTGGTTCTGGGCGAAGGCCTCCTCCTGCCTTGCAGACTGCATCCCATCACTGTCCTCCAATGGCCCTTCTGTGATGTGCATGTGGATAAAGTGACCTCTCCTATAGGACACAGAATCCTCCCAGGATGACCCCATCCTCATGGCTTCATCTACACCCAATCACTTCCACCTCTAAACATGGTCACACTGGAGTTAGGATTTCAACATCTGAATTTTAAGAGAATTTAGGGTGGGGGACGTAAACATTCAGTGCATAACAGTTACAAAAATCCCTCAACAAATGCTGGGAAATTGAATCCAGCAAAAATAAAAATAAATTATCTTATGACCAAGTGGAGTTATCCCTACGATGCCTGGCTGGTTTGATAGTCAATACTGTAGTAAACATATTGACAGTTTAAGGGACAGAAACCATGTGAACATCTCATAGATGCTGTAAGAATATTTGAAAATACTTCACTTCTCTTCATGATGAAAACCCTCAGCACACTTGGAATAGAACAGAACTCCTCAACGTGATGAAAGGCAACTACAAAATAATAATAATATACAAGAAACCCATGCCCAACATCATTTTTTATGGTGAAAGCTGCACAGCGTAATCAGACAATGAACAAGTTGGTCTATGTCCTCCTGGCCAGAGAGGAGAGCTCAGCAGAGCTGTCCCCACCCACAGATCACATGAGTCTATAGAGACGGTCCCGGAGAACTGACAAAATGCTGCAAGAAGTAATAAGTGAGTTTTGCAAGTTCTTCAGATACAAAGTCACCCATACAAAAATCAGTCCTATGCTTATTTATTATCAATGAACCATTGCAAACTGAGATTAAAAACTGTACCATTGTGATGACACCAAATACATACAAACACTTAGCTATAAACCTAATGAAATGACTGTCAATTTTGTCAACCACAAATCCCTGACTATGGAAGTCAGCTAGGATGCACATACATGGAGAGGTGAACCATGTTCATGGAGTATTCGCATGTTTGTTTCCCCCAAACTGGCCTATAGAGCCAGTGCAAATCCAAAAAAAGAAAAAACAGCAGAATGTTTCTGTAGAAGTTGGAAAACCTATTTTTAAGACTTATGGGAAAAGGAAAAGGAGCTAGAATCACCAAACGAAGTGTTTGAAAGAGCAAAGTGGCAGATTCACACTACTTACGATTCACACTACTTATGATTCAATAGACACATGGAACAAAATAGGGACTCCAGAATTAGACCCACACATAATCAATTGATGTCAGTACAGGTTCAAAAATAATACAATGGGAGAAAGATAGTCTTTTTAACAAACGGTGCTGGAACTATCGGACTATTGGATATTCGTGTGCCAAAAAACAGAGAAAGAGAAAGGAACGGAAGGAAGGAATGTTGACCCATGCATTGCAGCATATACGAAAATTAATTCAAAATGGCTCATGGACCTAAACAGAAAATCAGCAACCATTAAACTTCTAGATGATAGAAAAGGAAATTCTTGTGATCTTGCATTAGTCAAAGATCTTATATCTGACACATAAAAACATTGACCCATTAAACAAAAGAATTTGTAAATTGAATTTAATAAAAATTAAGAGCATCTGCTCTTTCTGTATCAGTTAAGAGAATGAAGGAACAGAGGAGGTATGGACTGGGAGGAAACATTTGCACATCCTCTTGCCTGATAAAGAACTCGAATTCAGAATATATAAAGTTCTCAAATGTCAGTAATAAGCAGCCTAGGTTGTTTTTTTTTAAGATTTTATTATTTTATTAATTTGAGAGTGAGCATGAGTGGGGGGGAATAGTTGAATGTCTTGTCCCTTCAGATGACTTTGTCTACCTGTGTCAGTACATAAATTGTGTCTCTTGAAGCCGGTATATACTGGAATCTGGCTTCTTTGTATTCATTACATCAGTCTCTGCCTTATGTTTTTTAAGTACACTCTGCACCCAGCAATGGAGCCTGATGTGGGGCTTGAACTCACGACCGTGAGATCAAGACCTGAGCTGAGATCGAGTCAGACACTTAACCGATGGCACCAGCCAGAGGTACAGAATTGTGCCTCTCCGTGTAGTTTTCTTTGAGTTTATCCTCTTTGGGATTCTCTGAGCTTTCTGAATGTTTTCATTTATTTCTCTCACCAAATTTAGGGTGTTTGCATCATTTTTCCTTTGGATACCTTCCCCACCTTCCTCCTCTTCCTGGAACTCCAAATGCATACTTTCGGCCGTCGTCCCCCCAGCCCCTGAGCTTCCGCTCTGCCTTCTTTCCACATCTCTCTTCTGTAGATAGGATATTTCCTGTTTACCTTCAAGTTTACTGACTTTCTCCTTCATCTCTATTTGGCTCTAGTAATCAGTGAGTTGTTTTTTTTTTAATTTCAGGTAGTGTATTTTGGATTCCGGAAATACTCATTTTTTTTTATTTTTTATATTTCCTACTTCTCTGCTGAGAATTCTTACATTTATTTCAAATCACATTCTCTGTGTGTGTAAGAGAGAAACAGAGAGAGGTCTCATAAAACATAGGACGCCCTCTGCAAGTTCCTGGTCATTCCGGGGCTGGCATTGGGCCCTCATCCCTCCTCCAGACGATGGGTCATTTCCCTGGTTTCTGTTGAGTGATTTTGTTTTACATCTTGAGCAGTGGGGAGCTGGGCAATGCAGAGGTGCAGACTGTGGGTCCTGTTTCCAGCCTCTGCAGATGCTGACCACAGTGCTGTGCATGGGTCTGTCTTGCCTTCTGCAGGTCGGGCCTCACGTGTGTGCCCTCCAGGGGCATTCTGAGGTGTGTGCAGGGCCATGCACACAACCAGGAGACCCTCTTGATCAACTCTTTCCCCTCGGGATTCCCCCCACTCCTCTGCCTGCAGGGGCCCCCTTTCCTGGTTTCTGTCCGAGTCGTAGTCTCCTTTGCGGCCGTGCTGAGTCGAGATGGGCTCGCAGTCTGGGCAGAGCCGCAGGGAAAACCCAGAAACTGCGCTCAATTTGTTCCTCTGCGTTTGGCTCACTTTGCCATATTCTCAGTAGTAGTTCTTACTTGCATTTTGTCCAGATTTTAGTCATAATTAGTGGAGGGATGAGCCAGAGTCCAGTCCACACCTGAGTCGTGCTCCCTTAAGGGTTTCCAAAGAGCAAGGCTTGGTGGCGGGATCGCTGTGAGCCCTGAGGGTACGTGTGGGCCCCCACCATGTGCCGGGCCCCTGGGCTGAGCCTGTAGCTCTCCAGGTGCTGAGGACTCTGGGGGGGCTCTTTCCTGGGGCTCTGGCCGGAGCTGTCCTGTGTTTGTCAGGGGCAGCTGCAGCCAAAGCCAGACCCGGCAGAGGGGGAATGGCATCACTATGTGGACACAACATCTTCCTATTCTGTGTCCAAGTTGGACTGAGCTCCACAGACACAGGCAGAGGCCGGAGCTGCCAGCCTGCCTACATACCCACGGCAGTGGGGACAGGAGCGGCAGAACCAGGGCCTCAGGACCACATTCCCTCATCACGCAGAAGCCCTGCGCTAACATTCTGCCGCTTTGTGCAACAGAGCCCTCGTGGGACCCAGGTTTCCTTGGCCCCATGCCCCAGCTCTGGGGACAGATCGCTGATGGCAGAGCTGATGAGCTCTGAGCCTAGGGGAGGGGGCAATCTGGCTGAGCAGCCATGACTCAGTGGACAGGGGGAGACGGGAGGCAGAGGTCTCTCACACACACCTGACCCTTTCACACGGGGCGGGAACAGGGACACAAGGCATAAGCTCCATGGCATCTCCTTTGGCTAAAACGTGTCCTGAGTATGCCAGTGCCGGGCAAGGCTCAGGCTAAGATGCACGATGGCCATACCCCAGCCACTGGGCTGTGAGGGGAATGTAGCACAGGTTCCGGGGCACCTGCTGCTGCCAGCCACCCCTCACCCCCAACTCAGAGGGACAGTGGGCTGGGAAGGAGGGTACGTGCAGGTGTGTGGACCACCTGGCCACACCCAGGAGGGGATGAACCCAGGCCCCTCCCTGCCTGTTCCCTGGAATACCCACCGACCCTGAGGGAGCCTTGAGGACCTGCCCCTAGGAGCTGGGAGGTGGGGGGCTGCCCCTAGGAGCTGGGAGGTGGGGGGCCACTGGAGGTTGTAGCCCCGCTCACACACTGGAGTCCATCGGGTCTGGTGTCCCTTGTTTAGGAAGAATGGTGAGGTCAGAAGGGACGTGGGCCTGTCCCCCAGAGAGCCTAGAAGACCAGATCTGCAGGCCAGCTCCCTGGGGCAGCAAGAGCTCCGCTTAGGGACAGGGGGGCCCCTCTCTGCAGTTGTGCAGATGGCCCCTCCCCATCTGCCAGGGCCACCATCTTTCCACTGGTTCTTCCTGTCGCTCCTGCCTCTGAACTCAACACCTGAGCACCCACTCTTACCGATCTGTCCATTAGCGATCGCAGGGGTGCCCCTAAACCCATGCCCCAGCCTGCTCCCTCCCGGCTCCCCGAGCAGCCCCTTCAGCCAGACCCAGGGCTCTGGGGCTCCCTCTCGGGGCTGCCCCTTCTGTCTTGGAGAGATGTGCCCACCTGGATCTCCACAGGCAAAGACACCCCAGGCAGCCCTGTCCCCCCATGGCAGCAGGGCCATCTCTTCTCATGGATACCCAGCACACCACCCCAGACCAGGTTGGTGCCCTCTGGGGCTGTTCAGATGAGGTCCCCTCGATGCGCCTGAGCCCCTTCCCTATGTCATCCCCAGGCTTCCCTCAGCAATACCTCCAGAGTCCTCTGCCTTAGCCCTCACAATACCTCCATGGGGACCCCGGGCCAGGTATGCTGCATGGTGTGGGTCTGCTCACCGGCAGCTGTGATCTTATATTCGCAGTGACTGGTGATCAGGTCATTGCCCTGGGGAGCCCTCTCCTGCCCCCGCAGGGTCCCAGGTCCATCTGCATGCAGGTCTGAGGTGGTCCCTGCTCTGATCCTGGGTGATAAACCATCCTCTCAGGGTCGGGGGACCCATGGCCCATGTGTGCAGACTTGAAACTTTAAACAGGAGAGCGTGAAGTGTGCCCGGAAGGTGAGCTTCCCTGAGCATGCTTTCAGAGTGAATGGTAATTTCTTATTTAGAGCAGCCTGTAAGCCCCACTCTTCTTTAGGACCTAGCAGGTAGCTCTTGTCCCAGTGCCTGTTCCAGGGGAGAAGGCAGTGTCTGGAGACTTGCCAGCAGGTTAAGGATTTAGGATTTCAAGAGGTCCCCAGTTGACTGGGCACTCATATTGTGGTGAGGGGGGCGTGTGAGCTCCCAGGCACAGGCAGGTGAGTTGGACCTCATTCAGGCACAGATGGGAGGGACTGGACACTCAGGCCGCAGACTCCTCACTCATGCATTCACTGTTTCTTTACAAATACGAAGTAAGCTCCTACTATATGCCATCATGTCCCCTGAAGGAAACAGTAGGCACCAACATGATGGAAGCCAGGAGAGTTTTGGGGTGCAGGGGAGCCTTCCCTGAGGCCATACCCGCATGTGCAAAGGTCCTGTGGCAGGAGATTCCCCAAGAAGCTAATGTTCGCTTCAACCCAAGGGCATCTGCTAAGCTGCTGCAGGAGATGCTTGTCTAGCAGGGGCCACAGTAAGCCCCAGGGCCTCCACCGGTAGCTACCCAGGATCAGCCCCCACTATGTCCTGCCCCTGGACCTCAGATGTTGTTCCTGTTACTGCTACCTCATGAGCACTGAGACTCGGGTTGTAAGATGACCCCGTGTGCTGCTCTCGCCGCCGGTGGGCCAGGACTTGGACAAGCCACACAGGGGCTGCCTTCCTCGGTGGGGTGGGAGTTGAGGCACTAAAACCCAAAGTTCTGCCATGGTCCCACCAGCTTGGGGGGACTCTTGGCTCATTCCCCAGGTCTGTATGCAGCAAGGAGGTGGTTCTCCATCAGCCAGGGCCCCAGGGACACATATGTCCTCCCAACCTCCGAGGTTTGCCCAGGATGAGGTTGGGAGCAGGGACTCCCTGCTCAGAAGTCAGAGGCAGGAACTGTGCACACAGCTGGCTGAGCCCGCACAGCCTGACTCAGCTGCTGTCCCAGCCCCCCTGTTCCCGCTGCCCTCCAGCCGGCTCTCCCAGGTAAGAGCCCCTGCCTCGCCAGCCCAGGCAGACCCGCAGGTCACAGCAGGTCACCAGCGTGCAGTCCTGGCCCAGAGGTGAGGGAGGTGCATAGGGAGCAGAGTCTCAGCCCAGGCTGGGCTCTGAGGGCAGGGCCCCTGCGCTTACTCCAGGGACACCAGGCCCTTTTCAGAGGGCAGCTGAGGGCAGGGGGAGCAGCTGGAGCAATGACGGGGAAAGCCTGCTGACCTGGGGCCCTGGGGACACTGGCCCCGCTGGGGGGGGGGTTAGGACAGGCAGGGGGCTGGGCCTCCAGGGTGCTCCTGCGCCCCCGTGCCCAGTAGGCCGGCAGGAGCCCCTCACTCAGGGTTAAGGCTCAGAGCGCACACCTGACCTCGCGTCAGAGACGCAGCACCTGTGTGAACTGCCCCGCGTGCCCGTGCAGACCCCGTGCAGCCAGCTCCAGGCACAGCATCAAAACCGCGTCTGCAGAAGGTAAGCGTTTTGGGAGGGGCCCAGGGCCGCTGAGCTGGGTAGGGGTGGGGCGGGCAGGAGTGGTGAGGTGTGACTGGCCGAGGCAGAGCGGGTGCACCCTAAGAGGAAAGACAGGGCTGCCAGGACGCTAACGCTCTAGACATCCAACAGCTCCCACCAGGCCCCCACCTGGGACCCCATTCCTCTGCATTTCAGCCCCTATGGGAGACGGCCTTGCGTTCACTGCTGGAGTAGGCACGTGCCCATCTGGGGCAGGGCAGGAAGGTTGTCCTGCAGGCCGGTCCTCATCCTCGTGGGGCGCGGGGCCTGTGGGTGGGAGTGGCCACGAGTATGACTGAGCCACGACTGAGCCCACGGCCGAGCCCACAGTGGCCATTGTCAATGACGCTCCCTGTATCTCTACGGTCACGCTGCAGCTTCATCAATAATGGTGCCCAGCGTCCCTGAGAAATTGCAACTTTGCCTCTTTGGGGAATTTCAGGGCAAGCACCCTGTTCCCGAAGGCTCTTCCTTGCACCTATACAAGCAGCTTTGTGAGATGCACGTGAGGCTCCTGCCTCATCGCCATGGTTCCTTAATGAGGCTTAGAGTACTCCCAGGTGATGCCCATTCCTAGACAAATTAACCAAAGCTTTGCTTTCATACCAGTGGGAGACTTGACCTGATGTCCTGCAGGGAAGAGACATGGCCGGTCAGAGAGAGCAGGAGACAGAGGAGAGCTGGGGAAGCTCCTGCCATCAGGACGAGCCCCCAGCTGGAGCGCACAGAGGGACACAGCCAGCAAGAGCACAGTGAGACGGTAGGCCCTCCAGCAGGGTGAGGGCGCGGCGGGTGAGGCCTGGCTCTCCCTGTTCCCCTGGGACCCTCCCACGGACCCTGAGCTGGGAAGTGCCGGGCTGGACGCCAGCAATGCACTTTCGAGTTGCAAGCAGGCCCATTTGTAACTGGCGTTATTCCTTAGCAGTTTTACTCAGCAGGCTGGCGGAGCCCCAGCTCTGCGGCCAGAGGCCCCCATGCCACAGGACATGGGACCTGGGGCTGGGGAGGGTGCCTGCCATGCCGCTTCTTCCTCTCCGTGCCCAGGGTGCCTTCCTGCGGGATGCTGCACTCCAGACCTGCCCACGGAAGGGCATCACACAGAAGCTGGCAGCAGCTCCCGCTCTCTGAGAATCTGGAGCCCAGGCGGGGGGAGGGTCCAAGGACAGATACATGAATCCGTGACAGCTGGGATGTCAGAAGTCCCCATGCCTCCATTGCGTGTCCCCTACCATAGATGACTGACACCCCAGCAAAGCTACGCTGTGGGCTTCGGCTCTGGGACCCTCCTGCCCGCCTCACCACCGGAGCAGGCCCTCTGAGCCTTGTGCCAGCCAGAGTCCCCGCTTGCCTCCCACTGAAGACGGTGAGAGCCCCTGTGTGTCCATCAGGGGCCATGCTCATTTAGGTCATCGTAAAAAATGAATTTCCTCCTTAAATCCCATTCAAGAGAACCAGCAAACTGTCGCTTCCCCAGACAAGCTCCTGAGGATGAAACGGGCCTCGTCTACACGGTGCTCCAAAAGGACCTGCTCATACTGCCAACTCTGCTCTTCATGGCTCTGTGTCCCTCAGCCCCATGTGTGGAGGCTACTTTGAACCAAGCCGATGATGCCCGCATCACTCCATTGTCACTTACCTGGAAAACTTTTGTGGGGCGTCAACACCGCACCTCATGCTGTATAATGATCTGAGCCGGGGCTGAGGGCATGTCTCCTACCCTAACCCCACCTCCTTGGGGCTCCAGGGCCCATGTCTGCTGGGCATCCCTTCCCTGTTGCAGAAGACATTTGTGGGGGGCCCCTCGCCCCCCTTCCTGTGGCAGTGGACTGGTTTTGCCTTGGGCATCCACTGCTGCTCTGTTTCAGCCCATGTGTTCCCGGCACTGCCGGCCAGCTGCGGTCCAGGCTTGGGCACACGAGCCTGGGAAGATGTGAAGTGTGAGTCAGTTCCAGGAGGTGGGATTTGGGGGCTTCTTCCATGTTCGTGAGGTGGACCACCATTCATGAAGATAGAGCCAATGTGGGTGGGGCACAGAAAAAAGAAATCTCATCTTAGCAGCACCTTTTAAACCCTTGATCAAGCCATACCTGAAACAAGAATGTCCTGACCTTCCAGGTTGTGTCTTCTGTCACCTATCACTCTAAGCCCCACCCTTGTTCAGGCTAAAGCAGCGGACTGGGGTGACATGGCACTGGTCTCGCTCAACCTGCATCAGGCAGAAGAGAAGACATGATGAGCCCATCATGAGAAAAGCCTCAGACAAATACAAATTGAGGGGTATTCTACAAAACACCAGACCAGTCATCCTCACAACTGCTGGGTCACCAAAAACAATGACAGTCTGAGAGGACCCCAGGTGAGAGGAGCCCAAGAAGATGTGCTGACCCAGGGTCCTATGGGTCCTGGGACGGGAAGAGGACATGAGGACAGTAGTGAAGCCCAGTTCCCACCCAGGCTCCTTTGTTGTGACAAGTGGACCACCACGGTGTGACATGGGAGCCTGAGGGACGCGGGCCAAGCCTCAGTGAAGGTCAGCTTCTAAGAACAAAAGACAGCCATTAGTGTGCTGTTCCCTGGAGGGAGCGTGCTGTCCTCCAGCTGGCTCAGTGGAAGGAAGGAAGCGGGAATGGAGGAGAGGCCGGCAGATGCTGGAGTTGATCAGTGAGGTCTCCCAGCTGTCACTCTCCATGTCAGCAAGCCACTGCTGTGTGATAAGCATCCCGGGCGGCGGGTGGCCAGGAGTGTTTCCTTCTCGTTTCCAAGTCTGAGGTTGGCAGAGCAGGGCCGGCCCAGCTGGCTCTGGGCTGTGGGTTTGGCTCAGCTCTGCCACCATAGGGCGTAGTCTTCCAGGACCAGCAGGTGCCCCTGACCAGTCCCCGTCGGGGTGATGGCAAATGCATAGGAACACAAGCCTGACACCTGCACACAATTCAGGCCTTCGCTTGGGTCACGTCCTCCAAAATCTCATTGGCTGATGGACAAGGAAGGAAACATCTCCCACTTGGGGGCCCCACTCAAGAGTGTAGTGATGCTGCTGTACTTTCATCATAGGCAAAAGGAAACATTTCCTAAAGGTGGACCTATTCTATGGTGGAAGTGTTCATTAGGAAAATCAGTTAATAGGTCCCCGGTCCCTCAGCATGTCAAAGGCCAGCACAAACGGGGGTGCAGTGAACTTCTGGGTGGGAGTCCCCAGACGCCTGGAGACTGTTCCCGTGGAAAACAGGGTGGTCGTGAGACCTCCAGCCAAGAGACCTCAGCACCTGCCCAAGGGGTCATAAAAGGACCAAGATTATCCATCGGCCAGAACGGAGAGCCCAGAGCAGAGCCCAGGAGCAGGACAAACACCAGCCATGGTGCGCCCCACACCGTCCCCTGCCTGCCGGGCCCGCCACCACTGCCTGCAGCCCAGGAATTGGCACCGATACGAAACATAAAAAAGACCGCTTTCCGGGAAAACTGCTGATGCTTGGAACTCCGACAAAGAGAGCTTGAGCAAGACTGCCCTCCTGGATGCACAGAGCACGTGACAGTTCAGACGTTAATCAATTTTCAACCCTTGAAACAAAAATAGTTTTGTTGTATGAAATCCCACAAATGAGGTCTTTTCCATGCCTCCCAGCACTGGGAGCAGGAGTGTCCTCCCAGGTGGCTGTGCCTGGTGCAAGGTGGTCTTTGGTCGGGACCACGACCCTCCCGGGCACACGCCCCTCCCCGGCTCTCTGGGGGCTGACCTCCAGCCACAGCCACACCCCACGTGTGCAAGGGGTTGCTGCTTTGGGCTCTTCTTCACTTTCATCTGAGACCTTGAGTGTGCACGTGGGAGTTGGCAATGGCCCTGAGAGGGACCCCAACCCCAGGGGTCACTGCCCAGTAGGTTAGAGGTCACCGGTTGGGAGAAAATCATTCTTTCCAACCCCACAGACTGAGGCCAAACAAGTTTTTTCTGGGTGGTTGATGAAGATCTGTATAAAAATTAGCCTCTATCCACTTTCAACCATATAATTATATTCCATGTATAATCTCTGGTCACTAGGGCCAGACCCTCTACTAATTATTTAAATAAGCAATTTGAACTGAAGCTTAGAAGACTCATATCACTGTATACCCAAATCCACCAGACAGAGAAAATAGCAGTAATATGGATAAATCGTGTTATTGCTCTGGGATGGTGAATCCTTTCCAAGCACCACAAAAGATTGTTATGTCTGACCACACAAAAATTTAAAACAGCTGATGGTTAAAGGCACCATGAACCAAAATTAAAAGTAATTGACAAACCAGGAGAAAGAGTTTCAGTATGCATTACAAATGGTTAATAGTGATCTTGTAAAGCGATACCTTTTTGTAAAGAGCAAGCATACCCCCAGAAAAATGGGCAAAAGACCTGCACAGGCATTTCGCAAATTGCACCGCAGCCAGTAAGCTGATGACCAAAGTTTCCCTTCACTGGAATCAAAGAAACGCCATGAAATCATCAATGGCACTCAATTTATCTTCTCTCCAACTGGGAAACAATGTTTTAAATCATAAAACCAATTCTGGCCAAAGAACAAAGAAAAGAGTCCTCATGCGTGCTGGAAGAAGTATAAGTTGGCATGCCATTTCTGGAGAGTGGAAAGATGGGCAATGGGGAGCATTTGGAGACAAGGAACAAAGAGCCCAATAAAATTCAGGGAAATATGTCCTAAAAACATACATCACTGCATGAGGATTTGTATGCAATAGTCATGACACGTAACAGGTAAAGCTGGAAACAGTCTACACACGTGATCAGATCATGGGAGAACTATGTGCAGCCCCTGAAAATGCTGCAGAAGAACGTTTATAGACAAGGAATGTGACCACGAGCACGACCAAAATTTATGGAAACAGGGAACAGATGTGATCCCTGTTGTAGAAAAGAAGAGTAAAGAGTGAAATAAACAGATGGTCAAGGGCATGTGGATACTGGTCATCCCTGCAAATGCCCTCAGGTGACAAAGGGGTCTTCATAAACTTATTGTAAATCAGAAGAAATGACAAGACAAGCCGGTCAGTTTCCTCATTCTCCTGCTGACCAGTCTTCTTTCTGTTCCTATTGATTTTGTGTATAAATCACCTTGAGTTGAGTTATTTAGGATCAAATGCGAAGATGCGCCCACTTGAACAAACACAAGATCGCAAACATGGATGGGGAAGACAAGCACCATCCTCTTAGCAAGCCAGTTATTGTCTTAACAGAGGAGTAAAGAGATAGGGTGCCGGGGCAGGACAAGAGTCACAATATTTCCTTTGCCATTAAAACTTATTTTTTTAAAGATTTTATTTTTTGATAGAGACAGTGAGAGAGAGAATACCAGCGGGTGGTGGGAGAGGGAGAAGCAGGCTTCCCATCAAGTAGGGAGCCTGGTGCGGGGCTTGACCCCAGGACCCTGGGATCATGACCTGAACCGAAGGCAGACACTTAATGACTGAGCCACCCAGGTTCCCCAAAACTGATTTTTAAAATGGCAACAATGGTGATGGAGAGAGAGAGATAGAGGACAGGGATGAAGACTATACACCATGGCACCAGTGCCCTCCTGCCCCCCGGGTTGGGCCCTGTGTTCCTCACCCACCAGCAGTGGACCCAGGGCAAGCCATCTAACTTCCTTGTTTTATCCTGACCTATAACATTGGAGAAATAATCGCGTCTGCCTCATTGATGCACTTCCCAGCATGAGGGTCCTCTTTGGAAGATTGGGTAAATACTTGGGCTGTAGTTAACGTTGGTATTATTGCTATTTATTCTCTTTCCCAGGGAACCTTGCTCGGTGTGGATTACACAAGCCCCACTAAGGTGTGTGCATATCCCAGAGCCTGCACCTGGTCCCCACTGGACGGCACACGTGGGCTCACCAGGGCACCTGCTCCGCTGGGTGTGGTGGCGCCCTTCCCAACAGCCCCGGACCAGCTGCTGCCCAAATACCCATCAACGACTGCATGAGGAAATGCTTGTGTGTTTGTGCAAGGGCGTACGTACAACACAGCAAATAAACAGGCTTCAGTTGTGTCCGACAACCTGCGTGCACCTTCAGAACATAGGCTTACCTGCAAGGAGCCGGACACACCGTGTGCACACCAGCAAGTCCGCCTGGTGACAGTGCGAGTAGGCGATTCCGGGAGCTGGGGCAGTGGTTCCTCAGAGTCAGCTGCGGAGTCACCGTCCGAGCCGGCTGTTGGACTGATGGGCGTAACCCCCAAAAGAACGGAAGTGGAGTCTGGAAGGGTAGTCTGCATGCCCATGTGCACAGCAGCACACGCCTGGCAGCCGAGAGGCGGAGGCAGCCCAGGTGGCATCGATGCAGGAAGAGAGCAGCATGCTCTGCCCTTACGATGGAGTAAAATGTAGCCTTATAAAGGACAACAGGCTACAGTATGGATCCATTCTTGTAAGCAGAGTTAGCCAAACACAGATGGACGAATGTGTGATCCCACTGCTCCCAAGGTCAGAGAGCAAGGTCACCCTCCCGCCACAGCCCTCAGGGGGAAGCCGAGCTTCCTGAGCTCAGCAGGGTGCAAACCCCCAGCCAGACGCCTCTGGGTTTCTGCTCAGGACCTGCGTTCTGGGTCCCTCCCCTTGCTGACCTGCTCCCCACAGGACACCCCAGTGTCCTATGGCTGTTGGAACCAGAGGGCCCAGGGCAGGACCCCAGTCCGGGCGTCCTTTCTCAACCATCCCTGAGGCCCATGGTCACCAGTGGGCCCCTAAGCCGAGAGCACAGAGAAGCTGGGTCTTGTGCCCTATGGACCTGAGCCCCTTCCTCAAGGGCAGCTCCCTTCTCAGCCACACCTCCTTAGAACCTTTTCTAGGACAGGGAGGAAGGGAGGAGAAGGTGGTGACAGGGAGAGGGCGGTCCATCCCTGGGTGCTGTCAGGCCTGCCCCATGTCCTCGGCTGCTTTGGGCGGCTCCGCCACGGGGGGCCAGCTGCTTTCCCACCTTCTTGAGTGTCATCTGCCTTCTCACACCTCAGCCACGTCATCTACAGGCACCAGCTCCTCGTCAGCGACACAGAGGCCACATCTCCCAGAACCCCGCTGACTTAGGCCAAGAGAGGAGAGCCCACCTGCAGTCGGCAGGTCCCTGTGCCTGGTGTCCTTCGATCTCCAGTCCCGTGTGTCCACTAGGGGTGAGGCCAGGGCTGTGGGAGCCACAGCAAATCTGAGACCTCTTGCCCCCCTTCCCGAGAGATGCCAGCTACCAGGCACGGGGCGTCCCGGGAAGGACCCTGGGCGGCACTCAGCATGGGTCTGTGGGTTGCTCTCCACCACTGTCTTTTAACGTTAAAGGACAATAGGACGTCGGGGTCCAGCTGCCTCATTTTCAAGATACAGAAACCAAGGCTGGGAGGAACAAGGCATCTCGCTAGGACTGGAGGAAGTTTCTGGTGTTGGTTCAGGCAGGTGGGGCCAGGAGAGAAAATGAGGTGTTGGTGCAGCACCCAGGTGTGTGTGGACTTGGGTCTACAGCCAAGGGCCAGGACTGCACTGGGTGTCACTGCATGGGCTGTGGCCGCCCTGGGGGCCTCCAGCCTGGATGTGCATGGGCAGCTTCCCGGGCCCAGTGACTGCATGGCCGTGGCAGGTGGCAGGAGCCTCCACTCGTTCCTCACCCACCGAGCGGCCTGCACACCAGCCCCACCCTGACCGGCCCCGATGGGCAGGGTCTGACGTCATCACTAATGCTGGGGCCAGCCCTCGGCTCGACCAGGATGTCCACATGGCTGTGGATCAAGTGGGGCAGCACAGTAATCTGTGTGGACAGCATCTGGAGCCCTGGTGGGGTCAGGTCTGGCCGGTCTGGTGGGGTCGGGTAGAACACCCACTAGAATCGGGTGTTTCACACTTTCAAAACACTGGCTTTAGGGCTGCAGCTGTGTGACCTATCGGGTGATGGGCTCCCTTCCTCAGGAGCTGGGAAAGTGCTCCGAGAGAAAGGCTCTGTTTCAGCAAACCCCAGTCAGACCTAGTTACCGAGACACTAGCCCTGGGGCTCGGCCTGCACCGGACCTTCCCTCCACGGTGGCGAGGCGGCCACTGTGCTCATGGGGCCACCATCCAGTTCTGCAGCCAGCCATGCAGGGGCCTCCCCACTGTGCTTGGACCTCAGAGGTGGCTGACATGGTCCCCCTGCTCCTCCCAGGCCCTCCCCAGCAGCCGAGATGCGAGTCACGTGAGTGGGCCTGGAAAGAGCCGGTGACACCGACAAGGACCAGGCTGACTGTTGGCCTTTCCTTCACCTCTTCCTTAGCCAATCAGAAAGATAGTGCTCAAATGGAAACTGAAATACTCATAGGAGCG
The DNA here is from genome assembly GCA_004023965.1 of Spilogale gracilis. Classification (NCBI taxonomy): domain Eukaryota; kingdom Metazoa; phylum Chordata; class Mammalia; order Carnivora; family Mephitidae; genus Spilogale; species Spilogale gracilis. The sequence goes on from PITA01005819.1 coordinate 62,128, forward strand.
CATGGTACATGGGCGGGTGCAAGCCGAGAGGGGCATGAGCCAGACCTCCATGCCATGCCTACCTGAGCTAGGAGCGCTGTCACCCAAGGTGGCTGGGCAGCTCGGCTGGCCTGGGTCAGGAGCCCACAGATGGATGGGAAGAGAGGACAGGAGGGCCGGTCTGAGCAGCAGTGAGGGTAATGGCCCCCAGAGTCAACCCCCGTCCGCTGTCTGGAGACCCGCACATTCCTGATGGTGACAACAAACTACCACCAAGATCAACTTGTGGTTTCTCTTTTAAAAAATGTCTTGGGGCACCTGAGGGGCTCAGTAGGTTAAGTGTCCAACTGTTGATTGTGGCTCAGGTTGTGATCTCAGGGTCGTGGGATTGAGCCCCTCATCAGGCTCCATGCACTGGGGGAGTTGGCTGGAGATTCTCTCTCCCTTTGCCCTTCCCCTCTCTAAAAAATTTTAAAATAATAATGTTTACTTTTTTCCTTTTCTTAAAGACAAGGACGAGGCCTTCTTGCTGCCTTCCCTATATGGACCCGGGGCCAGGAGGGCCTGCACCTGGGCTGGGAGGGGTCAGTGCTCATGGCGGCCGACGCCAGTCCCAGGCACGCCAGGCACACGTACTCTTCCCTCTACATTTGTGCATGTTTGCATTTTCCCGAGAGCCGGTGGGAGGCTGGGACAGGCTTGGCCTTCGGGAGGCAGGAGGTAGGAGGCGGGTGGGATTCCAGGCGGGCTCGCCGCAGCCCTGCTCACAGCTGTGCTAGTCTGCGCATCTCAGTCTTGCGGTCTCGTGGTCTGGGCCAGTGCAGGACGCGGAAAGGGAAACACAGCGGTGACAGAAACCCCACCAGCATGTAGCCACGTGGGCGAGCTTGTGAGCAAGATGGGCCTCTGCCTGATGGTCGGCGACGTGCATTCCAGAGGGAAGCACCAGGAAAAGTGAGTGGAAAGCCGCCTTCTTTCTCATTTACTCAGCGCTGTGACAAAGGCTGCCAGTGCCTCCCGGGGCTTCCATGGGCTGGCCGGCCTCCGGGGGGACACAGGAGGGCCGGGGCACCTCAGCGGTCCTGGGACACGGGCCCCATGTCCCACACCAGTGCATCCCGGCCACTCTGGATGGGGCAGAGCCCTCACCCCTAGGTCCTCCTGCAGCCCAGGATAGCAGGCCCTGTGCCTCAGTCTCCCCATCCGCCCTCTCTGGCCACAGGCACTAGGGGCAGAGGCCAGAGGTCTGACCTCACGGCTGCCCCACAAAGACAGGGGAGTTTCCCAGGGAAAGATTTATGGCTTATCAAATGTTTCCACTTCAGCTCCCAGAGGCAGTCACAGAGAAACTACAGTAATCCCACATGACCTCTGTTTCCTGAGCACAGAGGCATGGGCTCTGAGTCACGCTGGGGTCATGGTGCCCCCGGAAGTGGCCTTGATGTGAAGGTGACAAGGCTAAGCCCAGCCCTTTCCCCAAGGGCCCCTGCATGGCCCAGACTCACCCCCCTGGAAGTGCCCCACACGAGAGAGGGGGCAGGAGGAAGGAGGTACCACTGGCCCTGCAGGGGTGGTCCGCCACGCACCCTGCTGCCTCCCAGCTCTCAGCGGCTGGCTGGGGGCCACCAGGGTCCACAAAGGAGGGGTTGGCGGGAGTCCCCGCTCCATGCCAGCTGGTCCCTGTCTACCAGCCTTGCTGTTGACCTGGAATTCTCCTCCAGGCTTTCTAGGGGAGAGGCTTCCAGCCCTCACAGAACCCACCGCCCCAGTAGACAGGTGGCCCGGCCGCAAAGGCGAGACGCTTCCAGCAGGTGGCGCAGGAAGGCGCCCCCCCCCCCCCCCCCCCCCCCAGGATAGCGCTCCGCGGCTCCTGTGGTTTCCTACACCAGAGCCCAGGCCAATGAAAACAGAACTGAGACACGCGTGTAATTTTGCATGAAATAGGTGAAATTTATCTCAACAGTATGTTCTATTTCATCCAATGTAGCCAAAATGTATCACTTCCATGCGTCATTGATGCGAGGAATCATGAATGAGATCCTTTCCCTTTCTTTACTGTCTTCAAACTCCCACACGCCTCCACTCACGCACTAAATTCTTATCAGAAATCACTGATTGTACTTAAACTTCATAGAACTTAGAGTCCAAAAAGGACATCCTTTTACCCAAGTTGTTCCAAATATACTTAAAAGTTCTCAGTAACTGAACTGTCATTAAATTTTTTTAAATCTAACTTAAGCGCGCCTGGGGGGTTCCATCATTAAGCCTCTGCCTTCAGCTCAGGTCATGATCCAGAGTCCTGGGATAGAGTCCCACATTGGGCTCCCCGCTCGGCGGGAAGCCTGCTTCTCCCTCTCCTCACTCCCCCTGCTTGTGTTCCCTCTCTGGCTAGCTCTGTCATAAATAAACTTAAAACTCTTTTTTAAAAATCTAACTTAGGGCGCCCAGGTGGCTGAGTGGGTTAAAGCCTCTGCCTTCGGCTCAGGTCATGATCTCAGAGTCCTGGGATCGAGGCCGGCATCGGGCTCTCTGCTCAGCAGGGAGCCTGCTTCCTCCTCTCTCTCTGCCTACCTCTCTGCCTGCTTGTGATCTCTCTCTCTCTCTCTGTCAAATAAATAAATAAAATCTTTAAAAAAAATCTAACTTAATTAAGGTCGAATTAAAGCACCTGTAGCTGCTGGATGGGCCCAGGTGTCAAGGACCATGTTGTCAAGCTCCGCAGCTCACCGGGGTTAATGCCATGAGGTGACACTATTGGCATTCTGAAGGACAAGCAAGGACCTCAAGGCCACAAGAGCTGGGCTACCCTGTGGGACTGTTCCTCCTAGGAGACCCATTTGGTGGGGTTCCAGAGGACCTGACAAATCCTGCAGGGAGAGGTATGTCAGTCCAAGCCCCATCCGCCCCTGGAGCCCAGATTCTGCCCTTCTTTCTTCATCTCCTCTGCTTCTGTGGCATCTCTGTGCCCCCCACCGAAGACCTTGCCACCCCACAAGGAAAGCGGCATCCCCAGGAGCCAGAACAGACAAGGGCTTGGATTATCCCCAGAGCCTTCAGAAGGAACCCCAACCCGTGGACACCTGCAACCGGGGAGGCCAGGGCTGGACTCTGGCCTGGGCCTGTAAGATGATGGGTGTGGGTCGTTTTCAGCCCTGGGCTCACTGTGATTTGTCGCAGCAGCAATGGGAAGCTCACACAGCCTCCGCGGGGAGGAATACACGTGTCGGTGCTGTGAGGTCACTGGGGCCGTAGGGGGTTTGAAGCAGGGAAGAGACAACAGTCTAATTGGTGCCCTCTATCTGTGAGCACGTGCGGGGACGGTGGCCCTAGGACAGCCTGGGGACGGGCACAGCCCCAGCACGTGGTGGCACCTCCCACACTGTGGCACAGCCGGGGCCCATCTTCTAGTTGGGCAGACAGAGGCCCAGAGAGCCGTCTGCCTGCTGACCCTAGCCACAGGTGCTGAGTCGCAGACAGGTGTGCCCTGGGGGCAGTTCAGGGCCTGCCCCTCCCGGAACCTCCAGGCTGCCCGGGGCTGCTCGGGGACTGTGACTGCTGTTCGCATGAGTGACTACAGATTTCCTCTCTCGCTGGTGTGTACCTGACTTTCAGGTGCTTTCACAAAGGTTTACCCAGGGCAGGGCTGGGGCTCGTCTTTTAGTCATTTCAGGCGGTCACTGGGGTTTCCTGAGCTTTCTGGAAGGAGCCCACATACTCTGAATATAGGGCCTCTCACAAAGGATGGAGTTTTTCCTGCACAAGCCGGCTGGTGTCTGTGGGGACAGTCTGGGACACAGCTTTCCCAGCTACCAGAGAATCAAGAAATTGGTTACCTTTTTTTTTTTTTTTTTTAGAATATTGGTTCTAATAAATGTTACCAGGAGTCAATGCTTCTCCTTGCAGGCTGAGACCAGCCTGAGAAACTTCACACTGGAGCTGCCCAGGGCAGAAACTTCCCTTGCTTCCTGGGCTGGTAATTTTCCAGAGCTGAAACTTTCCTGTCAAGGGGCAGGAAGGACATTCAGAAACGGACAGCTCAACCAGAAACATGTGTGCCCGAGCAGAAGTCACAGCCGCCCAGAGCCAGATCCGGGACGTGACTCAGCAGCGTAGGGGAAGCCGGCGGTGCAGGAGGGTGGCTCTGTGAGGCGGGGCTGGAGGGGGGGGGAGGGGCATGGCCCAGGACACTTCGGGAGCCATGTGGGGCGGGGTGCTGGGCGGTCCAGCCATCCCCCACCTTCAGACACCATGCGCACTCCTGGCCACTCGTGAGCATCCCTGACCAGGGACAAAACATTCCAGGGAGGAGGCCCAAGCGACCAAGGACTTAGGACCCTGGTCGAAGGTGTGAGGGAGGACAGCTAGATTTAACTCATTCCGGTTCCCATTTGGTGGGAAGATCTAGGGGAGACAAGTATCAGAGAATGCAGGCTCCATTCAGCCCGAAGATGTCAGGACTCCCGCTCACTATGCACGGGGTGGCTATGGAGCTGACCCCCACCCCACTCCCCCGAATCAGACCAAAACAGATGGGCTGTGCTAAGCGATGTCATCTTTGTCTACCTTCAAGGGCATGGCAGGCAGTCTCCTCCTGCCTGAGGTGGGAAGGCCCCCGGGGAGAGGGACAGGAAGTGACAGTCTCTGGTTCAGGGGGCAGACCTCAACCCACAGCATGCAGCTCATCATCTCCTCTTCTGCTGGCCTGGGGGCCAACAAGTTCAGCCTCCCCAGGGCACTCACAGGGGCTGCTAGGGATGAAACCTGGTCCTGGCACCTGGGCATTCACACCTATGCTGAGCACCCCACCTCAGAAGTGGGCTCAGCCCCAGAAGCAAGCTTCCTCTTCTAAGAAACCTCCAGGCAATTCTATATTTGGATATTTCTTTTTTTGCACTTGGATATTTTTAAGGGAAGCTCTTTATTATTATCCAAATATGTCACTAACAGAGAAAGGGAAATGCCCATCCAACTACAGTGTTTCCGATGTCACCAGCAAGAGCAGATGGCGCCAGGACTGAAGCAGGGAAGGACACAGTGAGCCCTCACTCCAAATGCAGGAAGAGCCTGTCCTCCTGCCTCCCAGAGATGGGGACAATGGCTCTGCATGAGATCAGGGGGGACTGCATCCTGCCAGTGACTGAAAGGCACTGGTTGGTCTGCAGAGAATTCCACGGGGTCCACGCGGGTCAGCGGTGCCCAGGCACATGCTTCAGAATCATGCATGTAGAGGCCCCAGCCTTTACTTCCTCCCCAAAAATGAGGTCAGAGAACATTTAATGCAAATCCCATTGTATGAGCTCAGTTTCCCTGTTCCCCGTAACTACCTGCCTGTGACACAGAGCAGAAATGCAGAACACACATTAGTAGTGACCCCCGGTCCACTCAAGGAGCAGAACCAGGCCACTGCCAGGGGCCAGTGAGGGACAACAGGCCAGGCAGTGAGGGCCAGTGAGAGTTTTACGCTCCACCATGCACGACGGAATTGTTTTCATCCTTTGGCTTGGAGCTTAATGTTGCCCTAAACCAAGACAGAACAAAGCACAATTGTGACAAGCCCATCCTGGGAGGGCCACCTTCCTGCCCACCCAGCTGCAGTGCTCAGAATGACAGTGGCTGGAATGCATTTCTTTGTGGGGTCTGGTCCTGTCGAGGGTGTGGCTGGCACGGGAGAGCAGTGCCAAGGAAGGGAAGGCGGAGGCTGGCCACCCTGCTGTGACTAGGCATGCATGCAGCCAAGCGCAATCCAGGCTTGAGACACAGGATCGTGACGTGGGTGTTGCAAGAGACTAGAAAGACCATGTGCCAGACACGCCCTCCTTCCCAGTCTCCTCTCTGCCAACCCCACACAGAGGGCCCCCAGCCCTGATCTCAGATACATGCCCCCAGTTATCACAGATAACATCCCAGTTTTCACCTCCAGGCCTGACTATCCCTAAAACCCAGAGCTGTACCTCTAGCTTCTGACCTACCGTCATCACCATCACCTTCATCACAATCATCACCATCGTCACCATCACCACATCATCACCATCGTCACCATCACCACCATCACCACCATCACCATCATCATGACCATAACAATCATCACCACCATCACCACCACCATCATCACCACCATCACCAGCATCATCATTATCACCACCACCATAATCACCATCACCATCATCACCAGCATCATCACCATCATCACCATCACCACCACCATCATCATCACCACCACCACCATAATCATCATCACCATCACCATCATCACAACCATCACTACCATCATCATCACCATCATCACCACCATCACCACCACCATCACCATCGTCATCGTCACCATCATCAATGTTTGTCTATAAGGCGAGGGAGAATCTCCCTACAAGGGGGACACAGGAAGCAGAGACATGCCCAGGCAGTGTTTCTGTCACCGTGAGACCTGGACAGAAGGAAATGGACACCTCCCAGGCCATGTAGAGACACAATTAATGAAGTGTATAAGGAAAATATTCATTAACACTCTTGGGGTTTTTCCATTTCCCTGATCTGAGGCAGCCAGCTGTGAGTCACTCATCACTAGAAGTGGTGCTTCTTGCTCAGCCTGCCGTCCAGAACCCTACCCAGTACGACTGCCCCATACCAGCTCCTAAGCCTGAATACCCCACTGTATGGACATGTACATCCCGTTCATGCATCCGTCTATCGATGGATCCCTTGGCTGCTTCCCCTCCATTGGCTAATGTGAACGAACGGTGCTGCTATGAACGTGGGCATGCTCTGAAGACTTGAGTTTTCCTACCCACCTGGAGCAGCCCGCCCATAAGGGAGGCGGTGAAGTGGGCACCTTCTCAGGGGGTCCTTGGCCTGGGATTTAGGGAGGAGCAAACATTATCCTGTGGATGCAAAGGGGTCATAGTGCAGCCCGTGTTGGAGTTGAGATGGCAGGAACATGTTGGAGGCTGTGGTCACAGGATATCAGGAGACCTGACCTGGGAGATAAAGTGGGGGTGGGGCAGATCTCAAGTGACTGGATGAGGAGCCAGGGAGAGGGGGAGAGGAGGGAGGGGGAAGGAGGGAGAGAAGAGGAAAGGTGAATGGGGAAAGTGGAGGAGGGAGGAGGAGGAGGGAAAAATGAGAGAGGAGGCAGGATGGAGAGAAGAGGAAGAGTGGAGGAGGGAGGAAGAAGGGAGGAAGGGTGAAAGAAGAAGCAAGAGGGAGGGAAGAGGAAGGAGGTAGGAGAGGAAATGAAGAGAAGAGGGAGAATGGAGAGAAGAGGAAAGGTAAGAGGGAGGGAGGGAGGGAGGAGGAGGAGGGAAAGAGCAGAGCAGGAAGGGGGAGGAGGGAGGAGCAGCCAGTTTGAGGAGGGGGCTAGAAGGAGGAAGCCAGCCCCCCTGCCTCTGGGGGGGAGGGTGTTGACCGAGGACGGTGGCTGGTCTGGCTCAGGACAGAGATGTGTGGGAGGGACTGAGGTGATAATTGCTGGGTGCCAGGGGCTACCCAGGGAGCTGGCGCCAAAGGGGAGGACGGAGTCCATCCTCAGATGTTCAGTGTCATGGCCCTGGGCTGGGAGACCTCCTGAGCTTGGCTGTTCACCAAGTTCCGGTCTCTGACTGCTCCCAGGGTAACAGATTGGGGGCAGTTGGCTTCTGGGGTGCCTGGGCCCCCCAGCACATTTCTCAAGACAAAGGAATATGTGTTCCATAGACAGGGGGGTGGGTGTCCAGGAAAAGCTACCCGCTCTCCCTCCTCCTCCCCTCTCTCTCCACCTGCATCCCCCAGTGCTGACAGCAGGTGACCTCCCCAACTCTCGCTAAAGCAGGGTGCCACGTCGGAGGGATGCAGCTGCCATGCCCTGTGTTCTTGCATGGACACTCGTGTAACAAAGGCCTGGCTCCCACGTGACAGCTGCAGGCGGTGCCCCTGTGACGTCCCTCCGCTCCTCTGTGCCACATCTGTCCAGCCCTTGGGAATCACGCTCTGCCAGTCTATTGCCCCCCATGGCAGTGGCAGGGAGCCCATGGCCAGGGCCGAGTTCCCCTGTGCTGGCTCCTTCAGGACAGAGCAAAGCAGGTGATGATCTGTGGTCTCTGCTTCGACCAGCCTGGGACGACGGCCCAGTCCCCTATCTGCACCAGCATGTGGCCATCAGCGGGAGGACTGTGACAGCACTGGTGATGAGGAGGGGTCGGCGTGGAAGATGCGGACACAGTGTAGACCGGGGACAGTGGGTGGCCTCCTGAGCTGGGCATCACCGGTGATGTTGCCGGCCAAGGCCAGGAAAAAACAAGAAAAATAGGGAAAACAGCCACCGGAGTCGAGTTGTGGGGCCGGGAGCAAACTTTTCTCCTTTAAGCATTTCCCGTAACACTGTTGTAATGTTGCTTTTGCAATAAATAAAATTTCTGAGACCAAAGGTGGAGGCAAAGAGAGAGAAATGAAACAACGAGAGACAGCGACAGAGAGTCAGAGATGGAGATGGAGAGACAGGGAGACAGAGGCAGAGAGAGACAGAGATGGAGGTGGAGAGTGAGTCACAGAGGAAGAGAAGAAAGCCTGGCAGGGAGGAAGGGCAGTGGGACCCAGGAGGCGGTAAACAGGACTGGCCCTAAGAAGGCTGTGCAACATCCTGGCTGAAGGATCTGGGTGTCCAGGGAGCCAAGGAGGTGTGACAGTGGGAAGGGACACAGATGTGACCAAGAACAAAGGGGGGGCAAGGTGCAGAGAGCAGTTGTGATCACTCTTCCCAACATGCTGAGGTGCGCAGGGGCTGTCCGCACAGGCGCCCAGCACGGCCCCCGGACCGACATCAGGGAGGTCCACCAGGGGACCAGCGGGGACAGCAGCAGGCAGGGCTGAGGGGAGACTGGGGGATGGGAACAGGTGGGCCTACAGGACCCTGTGTAAGATGGGGATACTGGGAGGGAGCACATCGGGGTCCAAGGAGGGGGCCCTGGGCCAAGGCTGTGGTTGGGGTTTAGCCAGAAAGACCCACACAGACGTCCTCCTGGGGAATGTGGGAGGTAGAGCTGGAAGGATGCCCAGTGCAGACCGAGGTTTGAAGCTGGGGAGGGGCGGAGAAGGACGGCAGGCGTGTCAGGTCTTGGAGGGCAAGGGTCTGTGTTCCCAGGAGGGCAGGGACCCACTGTGGGGGGCCCTGAGGGGGAACTGCACTGGAGGGTGTGGGGCCCAGGTCTGGAAGTGACCTCAGAGGGTCTGCTGACCCAGCCCAGAGCCTGTGGGAGGGTTTGGGGGCGGCATCCCTGGGGGAGATAGTCAGTGTGACTGCCCACAGGGTCCTGCAGGCCTGGCCTGGGGAGGGGGGGTAGCAGGGAGGGAGGAGGAGCCACCAGGGGAGGGGCGGGGACCACTAGGGAGGCTGGGCACCCCTGCAGGCCCTACAGAGCCTCAAGCCACCCACTTCCTGCTATGGGACAGGCCATCTGGGACCCGGAAATTAAGCCAGCTCTTCAAATTCCCTCAGGGTCTCTGTGTTCCTGGGGTTTAAGAGAACATCCAGGCCTCTCCGTGAGCCAGACACTCGCATGTGTATCCTGGGCTAGGGCAAGTGCTCGGGAGCTCTGCAGGGCACTGGCCATGGACACTGAATCTCGTATCTCAGAGACTTTAGGAAGGATCTCCTCACCACTGTGTGGGCTCAGGTGTTGTCGCTCGCCTTCCCAGAGGACCCACCTGAGCCCACCCAGCACCCTGGTTGGGCCTGTCCTGGGGGCGGGGCAAGAAGACACGAGCTGTCAGGGTCCTGGGGGAGGACTCTCTCTCCCCACTCTCCCAGGGGTCCTTCCGGGGGCATTCACCTGCCACTCTCTGCTCAAAGCAGGCCTCTGCCCCCACACAGGCTCTCCAGGGACACACAGCCCCTTAGGCAAAGTCCCAAAGTCAGCTGGTCCCATGAGGGTGGAGGGTCGCTCTGGGCTAGAGGACGTTCCTCAGGGTCTTCTCTCTACCTGTGGCCCTTGCTCCTCCAGACTCATGTCTAGCCAGCTCTTGACGCCACGGTCCTGTCTCCCCGCAACCTTGGCCCCTCCTCTGTGGGACCGCAACCCTCTGCCCTTCCTCCACAGGGACCACCCGCTTTCTAGGGGCAGCTGCGTGCAGTCGGCCGCCTGTGGTCAGCCTGGCTCTCCCACATGCACCTGCCCGCTTCGCCCTCGCCGGGGCTCACAGCGGGGCAACAGGCCTCCTCCAAGCGGCGTCGCCCTCCAACCAGCCTCAAGGCACATAGGAGAGGCACTGCTGGCCGCCACCTGCTCGCTGCTCCATCACTAAGTTAGAGGCCCCTGGGGGTGGGCTTCTCCAGGCCCCTGCAGCTCCTCGGGAGATGGAGCCACATCCTCCAGGATGAAGGCTGAAGGGGTCATGGGTCGGGGGGAAGGTGGCCACTCTGGTTCAGCCAGACCCTGTCCTGGTGACTCAGTGAACAGAACCACCTGGCCAGAAGCAGTTCTGGGAGCAAGCAGAGGGGACCCTGGGGCTGAGGGAGCTGAGGCAGCCCCTTGCAGTCATGTCTCATGAAGGTGTGTCCCATCTTTCTCACCCCGGTGCCTATCTCACAGCCTGGGGTGTCAGACGCTGTGTGGCCAGATTGCTGGAAGGCCTGCAGCCTGACAGGCACGGGGTGAGGCCTGTGCCCACAGACAAAGACCGACAGAGCTCGGAGAGCCGTCTTCTGGAAGGGAGAGAGGTCCTTGAGGACTTCCCGGAGGAGGTGGGATGGAGACATTCCATAGTCAGCAAAGAACGAGTTTTTAGGAAGAACACTGCAGTGTGTAAGGCACCAGGACTGGGAGCTCCCACGGGGTGCCTGTGAGGTGGGCGGGGCCCGGCGGGCGTGGAGAAGGCATCGAGAGCAGGCGGAAGGGCAGGGCACGGAGCTGGGTGCCAGGCAGGCAGTGTGAGCTCCAGCCGCAGGCCGGTGGGGCACACAGGTCAAGAACCCTGGACAAGGGAGGGCCAGGGCCAGAAGGCCACAGTGCGGCTCTGGAGGCACAGGGATAGGCCCCCCTGTCTCCACAGCAGACACAGAGGCCCCTGTGTCTTTCCCTTCCTGGGATCTTTTGTCTCTGTTGACTGTCCTGAGGAGCACCCACAGCTTGAGGGGGACAAAGATGCCGAGGGCAGGGCCCTGGTGTCAGGGAAAGCTCCCGCCCGCTCTGTTGGCAGCTGCTCCCAACAAAATAAAACAGGAAGGAACACCCAAGCAGGCCTACAGATAATTGTTAATAATGTAAATGTTTGCTTTTAATGTTTGCAACACAAAAGCACCTTTAGTGCAGACTAATCTTGCTAGTCACGGCAAGGACGGGGTTCCCGAGTGCCAGGGCTTCCGTGGGTCCCGGCGAGAGATAGCTGGAAGGCCTGACCCTCTAGGGCCTCATCGTAGAGGCCTGCGTGCACACCTGTGAAGCTACCAACAATTCCGCTAACATGACATCATTCTGGAAAGGGAGGGCTCTGCAAATGACCTTCTGACCCCTCCTCCCCCCAAGCCCGGCAGGGCAGGCCCCGGGCAGGCCAGCAGTCCGGATGACCTCCAGCTGGCAAACACAGTTGTCTCTTTACAGAAGCAATTGCAGAAAGGGGACTCTGATGAAGGTCAAACGATCCTTCTTGGGCAGTGCTGGGCAGCTTCTGGGTCTGGATGAGGGAGGGGTTCTGTGGGCACCGGTGGCCTGGCCCCTGTCTGCTCACGGCTCTGGAAGTGCCGGGCTATGGAGCCACCAGCACGGAGGGGCGCCCCTCAACTCTGTGGGGCCTGTCTTTCCTGGAACTGAGGGTGCCCCCCATGTCCTCAGATGAGGTCTTCAGAGCTCAGGGCTGTGTGGTCCATTTTCTCCACCCAGACCCTTGTCTCTGTCACCGGTCTCTGAGCAGTGACCAGTTCGTTGGTGGCCGCCACAAAGAATGCAGGGTCTCATCTGTTCAACTGGAGTGTCGGGGGTACTTTCAGTCTGGCCATTAATGCGTTCCAAGACCTGGAGAGAGTTTCTTTCTCTCTTTACTTCTGATCTTGGGAGGAAATGTCTGTCCTGGACGTGAGATGTGTGGAAAGCCAACGGACGTCCACGGAGAGGGGGTGGCAGCAGAAGCCTGCAGTTTCAGTGCTTGGGGTTTTGGGGTGCCTCCAGAGATGGTAGTCGAGGAGAATGATTGACCATATTCATGAACCTGGCCTGTTCGGAGTCCCCTGGAGGTGCCCTGACACGCGGCCAGGCGTCCCCCTAAGGACCACAGGGGAGCCAGTGAAACTTGGGTTCTTTCTTTCTTTTCCTTTTAATTATTTCTGCTCCAGACAAAACCCCACCAGGATAGACATTATTAAGTTCAGAATGTTCCAGGGCAGTTTATCAGGCTGCCCTTGTTCTCAAAGGCTGCTGGGCTCGGTGGGTGACCTCTTGCCAGCCTCCTCCCTGCCTCCAACACAGGACAAAGGTTAGGGGTGGCTGGTGGAGAGCACTAGGGGCCTGGAGTCTGGGCCAGCACCCACCCCAAGGCACCACTAGGGGCCTGGAGTCTGGGCCAGCACCCACAGCACTAGGGGCCTGGAGTCTGGGCCAGCACCCACCCCAAGGCACCACTCCGTCCCTAGGGGCATAGGTGGCACAGGGTGGGGTCTCAGACACACACGGTCTCCCCGGGCCTCTCAAGGTTAGCTTTTGAGAACCAATGGCCTACAGTTTGCATTAATACACCTGAAATGTTTGCTCCTGATTTACCTTTCAAATTGTGCCTGTGGGAGAGTGCCTCGGAGGGTGACTGGTGGAGAGCCTGTCCAGTGTGATGCTCAGTCTGGTGGTGCGGCAGGGAAGGGCCATGAGCCCAGGCTCACTGGGAGCCGGCGTTTCCCAGAGATGGATAAGGACCCTGTCACAGAGACAATGGATGGAGACACAGGGCCCAATGCGGCAAACAGCAATGAATCACAGCAGGAGCTGCTCTTCCCTCCCTCCTCACCCCTCTTGTGGTGGGTTGGGTCATCGGGTCCAGGAGACAGTGTCCTGTCCCTTAGTGACAGCCCATCCTTAACGCTTGTCTGACACCCGCCCTTTGGCAAACAAAGAGGGAGCAGGTCAAGGCTCCTAGCTCTCCGCAGGCGGTAGTGTTTGGCTAGAAGTAAACACCGCTTTCTCGCTTTCTCTTTTCCTTATCTGTGTTGGTGCTAACCTCTCTGGGATCAAGACACGGATTTACCTCTTTAAAAAGAAAAAACATACTGTTATAGTAAAATACATGAATTGTTCAAAGGAAAAACATTGCATAGTAAGTCTCAAGGAATAAAATCCAAAATGAAGTTTGGAAACAGTGAGGCCAATGCTGCTTCTGACACTTGAAAGGCTTTCACACCATCAGTACCAGAAGATCAGCCAGCTCTGTTTGCACACTGCCCGTGACAGGGAGCTCACTACCTTTCAAAGATATCTCTAGTCAACTCTGGGAAATGCTGCTCCCAGAAGGCTTCAGCCTGAGGCCAGGCCAACTCGACAGCCTCTTCCAAGCCGACCAGGGAGGTCCTCCCACTAGTTCCTCATCCTCAGAGAGAACTTCTCCTCCTGGGAATACTGTTGGTGGTTTTTCCTCTTACACGGTGGGGCCAGGAATCGAGGCTGATATTACAGGAGTGGCCAGACCTCACCCCAGCTTCCAGGTGTGGATGTGTGCATGGAGGCAAGAACAAAACCGGGGACCCCAGGGCTTGGCACGAGTGGGTAGAAGCCAACTCTCTGAAGGCAGAGCATTTCATAAACAACCAAGCAAATGTGGACATGTCCATGAGCCCAGCACTGCCCTTCCCTGGCCCCCACAAGAAGAGGTCAGCCCCATGTCCCCTGTCCCCTCGGTGGCTGCATGGGCCTCAGGCTCCATGAGCTTCCCCACCAGCCTCAGGTCATGCCTTGGTCGTTTCTCCCTTACCCACCCGATGTCAGGATTTGAACACACACACATACGGTTGACTTTGTAGACTTTTCTTTCCTTTCCTTTTCTTTTTTTCTGTATTTTTAAAAAATATTTTATTTATGTATTTGACAGAGAGAAACACAGCTAGAGAGGGAACACAAATAGGGGGAGTGAGAGGGGGGGAAGCAGTCTTCCCGCTGAACAGGGAGCCTGATGTGGGGCTCGATCCTGAGACTCTGGGACCATGACCTGAGCAGAAGGAAGATGCTTAACCAACTGAGCCACCCAGCGCCCCTTTTTTCCGTATTTTGAGAGAGAGAGAGCACATGTATGTGTGCAAGCAGGGGGGGCAGGATAGAGAGAGACGAAGAGAGAATCCCAAGCAGGCTCCTTGCTCAGCAAGGGGCCCAACTCCGGGCTTGATCTCTCCATGTGGAGAGCCTTGAGCTGAAATCAAGAGTTGGTCTCTTCATGGAGGGAGCCCCTCCAGGAGCCCCTAGACAACCTTTTAAATGCATTCATTTTGTGGAGACTAAAAGGGAAACTTGTGGGGCGTCAGTGTGATCTGCTGTCACTGCAGTGACTCCTGCAACCCCGTGAGGCCATGAGGCCATGAGGCCATTCCTGCCGCAGCAGCCCTGCCCCCGCCTCAGTCCACTACTGCCATCAGGGACCTCTGAGGAAGTGTTGTCATCGCCCCCGTTGTACAGATGATGTAACGAGATTCATAGAGATTAAGCAACGTGTTCAAAGACACATAGGGGAGAACAGTGGTGGAATTCCAACAAGACCTCCTTCTGGTGGCCCCGTGGCCTGAGTGCCCCGGTCCTGACAGTGCGCACATCAGAAAGAGGCTGCAGGCAGTAAAGACTGGATTTCCCAGGTGAGGGTGCTGGCCTCACCATGAGCCAGGGGGAGCACTCCATCGGCACCCCCCTCCCCGCCCCCAGTTCCGGGGACACCAGGAGGCGCCGCCGAAGCGCACCCCCGCGCGGCGGCCCTGTTCCCACCGGCCCCGGCTGGCCTTTCCGAAGGTTGGGCGGGAAACTTCACTTCCTCCCACGGCCTCTGCCGCAGCCCCCGTCCCACACACCCGTGTTCTGAGTCAGAGACCCAGCCTCCCAGGCCTGGGGACTTCACCGCCCGGCTCTCGGCTTCCGACCCGCAGCTCGGGGGTTGCCGCGTCTCTCGCGGCGGCGGAGCGATCGGTCGGGGGCACGCGGCGCTGGGCTGGAGGCCGACGGCGACCTGGGGGCCCAAGAGGCCCCCCGCGGTCCCCGCCCCGCCCCCCGCGCGCGCTCCCGCGGCTGTCACTTCAGGGGGCGGGCCCGGAGCGCGGGGGGCCGGCCCAGCCAGCGCGGCGCAGCCATTGGCTGGGGTGGGTGGGGCCAGCGGGCGCTGTGGGGCCGGGCCCGCCCGGGAGGGGATGAATGGAGCCCGAACCCGCCGCACGCCGCCGCCAGAGCGCAGAGCGCGGAGCGGCGGCCGGGTGTCGGGGAGGTGAGTGCTCCGGAGGCGCGGGCGCGGAGCTCGGGGCGCCGTAGTGGGGCGCCGCCCGGGCGCGCCGGCCCCGGCTTGCTGACGTCAGGAGAGCGGCAGGTGCCCGCTGACGCCGGGCTGGGGCCGGCGGGCTCCAGGTGGCGCCGCGGCGGCGGGGCGGGGACCGCGGGCGGTGCGCCCCACCGCCCGTCTGCCTCTGGAAAATCCGAGGCAGACGCGCCCCTGTCGCTGCTAGCTGCCCAAGAGGAGGCGGGCGACGGGGAGAGGGAGGGCCGGGAGGGCAGGGAGGGAGGGAGCGGCCGGGCTTGTGGCCAGGGCAGGTGGCTAGGCGCGCTCTCAGGCGCAGGCCCCGCCGGTCAGGACAGGGACGGACGCGCCTCCCCGGGCTGCAGAGTGGCGGCCGGCCCTCCACCTGCCGCGGATCCCGCTGCGGCTGAGTCCAGGAGGAAATCGTCAAGCACAGAAGTTTCTCGCGGGCAGCCGGGCTTTGTTCGCGCCAGCTGCGCTACACACGCCTCGCGGCGGGGGCACCAGCGGAGCCTTCCCCGCGCCCGGGCCCTGCCGGCCGGCCCCTATCCCAGCCACACCGTGGGCAGCCGGAGCAGAGCGGGGCGGGGGGACCCGGACGCCTGGGGGAGGGCAGAGGGCAGGGGAGGATGGAAACGAGGATGCCGACCCCCTTTATGCGCCCGGTGGGCACAGCTGCCCCAGACCCGGAAGCCTGAGGGAGACGCCAGGCTCCCGCCTTTGCGGTGGGAGCCAGCAGTGCGGACTGGAGTGGAGTGAGGCCCGCTAGGGACCCTGCCGGGTCAGCACCAGGAGGGCAGGGACAGGGGCGGGCATGCGCTCCCTCGTGAGGGGGGGGGAGGACGGGGACTTGGTGGCGGGGACTGTTCTTCTCCGGAGTCGCGGGGGCGCCTCAGTAGTTTTCCACCTGAAGGAACCAGCTTCCCGTCACTGCGCCATACCGTGCTTTTTGGGGCCTGGGTTCCCTCCACCTAATCAGAAACTGGCTCTACTCAGTGAACACAGAAGGGGACCTGCTGTGAAACTTCTTTTGGTGCAGGGCAGGGCCTGCGGGGTTCAGAGGACAGGCAGCCTCTGTTGTAGTGGGTCTGTGTGTGACCCTGCTCCTAAGGGTAGCAGGAGCGGGGGAGGGGTGGCTCACCCAGCTAGTAGACCGTGCCAGGCCCGAGCTGAGTGCTGTGAGCATCTCGGGTAAGCCTGCAACAATGTGCGAGTTTAAGCTGCTAACGTGCCCATCTTACAGGGGAGTAGAGCAAGGCAGGAAGAGGTTCGGTGACTTGTGCATGGGTGCACAGCTAGTACACATTGGAGAGGTTTTAATCCAGCTTTGGGTGAGTCCTGACATTTTGCAGCTCTACTCGGGTGGGGAGAAAACAACCCGGGTGAGCTAGGCCTGACAGAGGGCAGTGTTGCAAGAGGTGGGCCCATAGTGGGGGAGACTGGGGCAGTTGGCAAGAAGGGGGCCTCTCACGGATCGAGCCTGCACAGCCAGCTTTCCCAGATGTCTCAAGGGAGAGGACGGAAGGTCCCCGGGCTCAAACCCCCATGGCGGCTTTGCCACAGTACTGTTTCCTGCTGGACAGGGCTGGTGGGCACTACCTGGACATTGTTTATGGGGCTGCTTCCCTCCTGGGTAGTCATGGCCTCATCCGCCCTGGCTGTGGCCCCTCAAGCCGGTCCCTGAGCAGGTTCCAACCAAGTCCCCCCAAGGCCATGGTGGGGTGGCTGGGTGCCCGCAGGTTGGGCTTAATGATGGCTGAGTGAAGGTGGGTTTTGGGAGTAGATGTTCTGTTCTTGAGAGCACCCATTTCTGAGTGATGCCGCTGTCTGCCCCCCCCCATCTCCGGTGGACCCTTGCCTTGAGAAGCCGCTGCAGCAACCTGAGCTCTGGGTCTCTGTCTGGCTTCCAAATGATCTAGTCGTCTCTGAGAGTGTTAATCCGGTTCCCAAGTCAGCACGGCTGAGCCCTTATCAATTCATGGCTTTGTAGACCTACGCTGACTGTGGCAGTTTTGGTCCCCAAGGCCTCTCCGTGGGTCAGAAGGGAGGGAGCGGGCCAGCAGGTACCTGCAGAACTTGCCGGGCCATACTTCTGCTTTCTCCGATGTGGCCAGAGACCACAGAATTATTCCTTCCGGAGCCCAGTGGCCTCCTGTTTGTAGGAGTGGTGAAGAACCCATGGTGGGTTTTTGGAAGGGGTCATATAGTAATCCTCAGAACCCCCCAGGTGCTTTTGTTCTGGGACACTGAGCTGCCTGTCTGACTCAGTGGGAGGGGGATGTGTGGGAGCCCACTTCAGGACAGGACCCAGTCTCCCCCGCAGCAGGCAGTCCCCAGGCCCATCAGGACCCCGCCCCATGAGCGGGAAGGAGGACCGAGCTCAGTCTCTGGTGACCAGGGCTCTTGTGTGGGGCTGGACCCTGGGTTCTATTAGCAGTGGAAGAAACCGGCCTGCTGGGCCCCAGGTCATCTCCCCTCCTTGGCTGGTCACGGGGACTCTTCCTGCTATAGGCCCTTGGCCTGCTGTCCTCAGACACCCCTCATTGTCCCTTGGTGGCCATAGTGCCGTCCCCTCCCACTAGCCCAACACATAATTAGCCTCTTGAACCGCAGTTCTGGGGGCTGGTGGACACAAACCACGTGCCTTCTGGCAAAGCTCCTCCCCATGTGGCCAGGTGAGGCCTGCTGAGGATTAAGCACAGGGTCGGAGAGTCACAGGCTCCTGGGCCGGGCAATTTCCCACAGGTCCTCTCCACCCAGGGGGCCATCTCTTCTCAGTGGCTTTACCCCCATGAAGCCTTGGGGTATCCAAGCTGTTGCTCCTTGGCCCAAAGCCTTTTAGGGCTTGGGAGCAGCTGGGCTGAGTGTCACCCCATTCCTGCCCCACGCTTATGTGCAGTCCCTGCATTTCGTCCTTGTGGTCTGCCTCTCACAGACGCCCTGGGGCTGGTGCTCGGACTCACGGGCCTGAGAAGCCACCTGGACCTGGCTGACCCTCCCTGTGCCCAGACAGGCCCATTATGGGGCAGAGCCAGTGCCCCAGCCCCTCCAAACCCTGTGAGGGCTCTTCTGCAGGCCTTCATTTCCCATGAGCCCCATGCAGTGCCCAGACCCACTTGGAGGAGAGGGGCTTCCTCCCTCCTCTCCACGATGCCACACTTTTGTTGGAGTCCAGAAATATAAGTATGGAGAGGCCGGCCACCCACCCAAGGTGGGAACAGCCACCTGGCCCCAGCCAGCCTTTCTCTGGACCCTCGATGGAGCAAATGCTGTGGGTTGGGAAGACAGGTAAACTTGTACTTGCCTCTCTCTGGCTCGTCCTGTCCTCCCCCACAGTCTGCCTGCTGGTGGAGACTGCGCCAGGGGAGCAGGGTGTCTGGGCGGGATACCCCCCAAGGGGTGGGCCCTCCGGCTCTCTCACTGTTGGCCTCCATGCAAAGTGGCCGGCTTCCTGCCCACTCACTTCTGCATGGTAACTAGGCATGCAAATTCGGGGAGGCCAGGCACTGCTGCGGTCTCCCCAGATCCTGCCACCCAGTGCCTGTTCTATAAATAGCTTTCAGCCCCATTTCCAACAAGTGAAAGTCCCCTCCACTCCCTCAGTCAGAGGAAGACATGCCGGGATGGACCAAGGAGGCAAGAGAAGAGGACTGCCTGAAAGATCTTCATGGGTCATGGAGGGCAGGACCCAGGGTCATGGGGGAGGGGGAAGGACCCAGGGTCACAGGTGATGGGGGAGAAGGACCCAAGGTCAGAGAGGGAAGGGGAAGGACCCAAGGTTAAAGGGGTGAGAGGACCCAGGGTCACAGGGGGCAAGGACCCAGGGTCACATGTGGGGAGGGCAGGGGAGAAAGGACCAGTGTCACAGGCAGGAGCTGGGGAGGACCTAGGGTCATGGACTGGGGGAAATACCCAGGGTGTGAGGGGGCGAGGGCAGGGTGGGGGCCTGTGGTGCAGGAGCTCAGGGGCTGCCAGGGGCCATGTGGCATCCTGACATGGGCTCTGGCCGTCAACCTCAGAGCGACCAGGTGCAGTGAGAAGGGGACCTACTGGCTGGAACGTAGAGAGGAAGCAGAAACGAAACCCATACATTCCCAGCCAGAGGGGTTCAGGAGGGAGCCTGGGAGTGCCCCAGCCCTAACACAGAAGGGCCCTGCTCACCCCACCCCCACCCCTGGCCCCTGGCCTCCTTGGGGGCATGCCCAGGAGCCTGGCTAAGGAGGACCAGGCATCAGGGTGTTGAGGGACCCTGTGCCCCTCCCACCTGCTAGGTCTGCACACAGCCCTGCATGGGCATCTGAAGGGTAGGCCAGCAGAGGTGGGCTGCTCTCAGAGATGGGGCTATGGCAAGCCACCCACGGGGCCTCCTAGCTTCTCATGAGGCAGCTGTGTGAGGCCCACGTGCTGGGGAAGAGGAAGTAGGACCTGAATTTCTTGGAGCCTAGTGGTGCAAACTCTGAGAGCTGTGGCTGACGGCCTGGCCATTGTAGACCTGTGGTCCGCTCCTGAGCCAGCCTGCACGCACACACACATGTGCACACACACGCCCTAGCCCTCCCACTGCATCCCCAGGTGCAGAGCGCCTGACAGTAGGCCCCAGGGAACACATTATCCTTGCAGTTAATCCTGGGCGCCTAATCCCCAAGGGCTCCTCTCCTTGCAGGAACAGATGGAGGACTCCTCACCACGGTGGGACCGGGGACAGGCCTGAGGGTGTGATAAGGTCCCCATGACCCTGGGCTCCCTGGGAAGGAGCTGCAGGAGGGGGAGACTGTTTGTTCTGTGTCTCTCCGGTCTGGAAAGCCATCCAGGGCTTCCGCACAGTAGCTCACAGCCTCATTGTTCCCCCACAAAGGGGAGGGCAGCAGAGCAGCTGGGAGGGGCCAGCCCGGCCTGTGAGCAGCACCCCAGACAGAGCCCCTAGTCTGCTCTAATCACAGGGAGGTAGGGGACTCCTTCCTGCTGCTGCCTTGTCCCTCATCGTGGGCCATACCCCTGGCTCCGTGGGGGGAGGACCTGCTCCCTGAGACTCCTGTGGGGTTGAGGGTTCCACCCCCAGAATGCTTATGAACAGTGGTGTTGGGAGGCACCCCACCAGGCGCCCTACCCTGAAGCCCTCCGGGGGGGGGGGCGGGCTGCACACCCTCGAGCTGCACGCCCTCGCCTCAGCTGGCTCTCTTGTCTCCCTCTGTAGCTGGGGCTGCTGGTAGCTGGCAGCAACTTGACTTCCCTGGGCGTGGGGGTCTGGGAGCTCCTCACACATAGGACCATGTCCTAGATGTCCCCAAAACCCACTGCCTGGCATGGGCCTTGCAGACAGCAGGGGCGGGCTGGTGTGAAACTACCTGCGGCATCACTCGGGATAGTCCACAGAAACAGTCAGGAGGAGGTAGAGAGAGAGAGAGCCGTGCATATCTACAGAAACATCTATCTCTCTATTTATCTTTTGTATCTTTATAATTATTTATATAAATTTATATAGTGTATATTATATATAAACATGCACATTTTATATATTTATAGGTTATGCATTATATAAAGATTTATTATTAGAAATTTGGCCCGTACAGTTGGGGAGTTCGGCAGGTTCCCTAGTCTGCTGTCGGCGAGCTGGAAACCGGAGATAGGGGAAGTAAAGTTCGGGTTGTAGCCTGAAACTGAGAGCCGGGTCAAGAGTTGGGAAGAATGACACCCCAGTTCCGGGGTGGCCAGGCAGGAGAAATTCAGGGACTGGTTAGTCCTTTCGCTCTATTTAGACACCCACCCGCGCTGAGTCCGCCAATTCAAATGCTAGTGTTTGCTAGAGACGCCCTTGTAAACACACCTGGAAGCTGTGTCCCATGGGGCACCTCTCGGCCCACCTGACTGACAGCTGGGATCCAGCACCTCGCCCATCGGGCAGTGGCTCTGGGTGGTGGAGGGGGAGGGATCTCTTAGGGAAGGACACCTGTGGATAGTACCTGGAGCCCCAGAGGGGTGGGGGCAGCCTCAGGCCCTGTCCCTCCTGCTAAGCACTGTCTCTGCCCATGGGCTCCCCATGGGTCCGCCTCTGGCCCATGCCCTCCTGTCTTCTGTCCTCCGACTGCATTACCCAAGCCCCCTGCTCTAGCACCTCAGCACCTGCTGACCGTGACATTGGTCCCCGCAGAAGTGCCCACCAGCCCGGATCAGCAGGTGGAAAGCAGGCACACATTTTGTCCAGAGCAATTCCCAGTGAACTCGCTCCTAGGGCTCCAGGAGAAAGAACTATGGTGCCCGGTCCTCCTGGGAAGGACCAGGTCCCCTCCATGTGGTGTGCCGCTGGGCCCTCCAGCCCCTGGCACCTTCTCCCCAGCTTGCCTGTGGGGGCCCAAGATACAGACAATAGGCAGTGAACACAGAGCCACCGGCTTGGCCGACACTGCCTGGGCAGCCGGCAGGAGGGGCAGCCGGGAAGTCACCCTCTCCTGGCTGGCCACACTGCCCACACTTGTTGTCAGCTCTGCTCACCTCGGGAGCAGATCCTGGAAAGAAACTTCCCCTCCAGGGCCATGTGGCCACATCCCAGAAGCACTGCCCACAAGGGAGTTCTGATGGCCAGGAGACCGAGACAGAGCGGTTCAACCTGCACATCCCGCTGTGCACCACTGGGCTCAGCCACTATGGCTGTGAGGCTCTTTGCTGGGCTGCGGCCCGGGTCACTGCAGGGTGTGATGGCATCCTTGGGCACACACAACGTCCTTTGACCTCAGACCCAACGTCGGCACGACCATCAGTGCACCCTCGTCCGGTGCTGTCCCTACAGGCTGCTGGGGGCCCCCCAGAGCTCCCTCATGGCCTCTGTGGCCCCGGCCTGGTGGAAGTTCGGGTGCCCCAGGACCCATCCCAGCTACTGGCCGGGCATCGTGTGTGTGGTTTATGTGTGAGCGGGTGTGTGTGTGTGCAAAGCTGGAGAGAGCTGTGTGTGGGTGTGTTGATCTACACACACACGTGTGCCCATGCGTCCAGGGGAAAACACACCGTGGTGCCATCAGCACAGGGTGGCCTCTGGGCCTTGGAATCTGGGGTAATGTGGAGCGTTTGTGGTGTTTCTCTGCTGTTCTGGCGGCCCGTCCGAGTGTGCGGCGGGGCGGGCTTGGGGCTCTTGCCCGTGGCTGTGTTCTGCTGTGGTCGGGTGCAGGCGTGGTGCGTGCTGGCAGTGGCCTCCAAGACTCTGGGCTCCAGCAGCTGGGCCGCCATGCATGCAGAGCTGCGGGTCCGCCAGAGTGTCTTCCGGGAGCCAGCCCCCCCAGCTCTGCTCACGCTCCAGCGGGGCCCCGGGCCTTGTGGTTCTAGAAATAATGCCCTGGCACGCTTGTGACCACCCTGGCAGCCACACGGAGATGACAGCCGTGGAATTTTGCCAGACACGCGTGGCCTCGGTGCTCATCCGCAATAGCTTGGGGGCACCCGCGTCAACAGTGAGCAGCCAGCTCCAGACACAGACCCCGCAGCGTCGGTCACAATTCTTTCAGTACGGTGCTGGCAGGGATTTCAGCGTCGCACACACACAGGCTCCAAGGAGTCTATGAAGCTCAGTGGCCACCTCCCCTCAGGACTGTGGCCTCCTGAAAACCGGGCCACGCGTGACAGCCCGTGGCATCCCGGGGGACTAGTGAGTTTCCCACACTGCCGAACAAAGCTCTGCAAACCAGGCACTTCTCCCAGCTCTGCGTGCCAGAATCTGAAATCAGGGTGTCAGCAGGGCCATGCTCCCTCTGGAGGTTCTGGCCAGGGTCTTTCCGGATCTTTCCCCCAACCTCCCTAGCTTCCTCAAGGCTGTGTCTGCCCAGTCTCAGCCTCTGTCCTCATGCGACTTTTCTGTGTTTCGTCTGTGAAGGACGCTTATCACTGAATTAGGACCCACCCCAACCCAGATGACCTCACTTCAAACCATTAATCACATTGGCAAAAACTCTTCTTCCGAGTAAGGTCACACTCAGAGACTGGGTGCACCTGTCTTCTTGGGGAGACCTCCCTTCATCCCCCTCCAGGGCCCAACAAAGCTCACTCTGTACTCGGGTGTTGGAAGGAGCCTGTGCCCACAGAGTCGGACAGCAGGACCCTCTCCCAGCATTTGCCCGCCACTTGGCTCTGTGTGTGGTGTGGGGAAAGGCCAGAGAGTCCCCATGGCCTGGTGAACCTGGGTCTGAGGACACTTAGTGGTCCCGAGTCACCACAAACAGGGCCCCAGCCCTGGCGAGGCCCTCAGGCAGCTTCCCAAGCCTCAGAGCATAAGCCTGTGGTGTTTCTGTACTTTCCGTGGCCAGAGGCTCCCAGAGACCTCCGGGCTTCACACCTGCTGGGAGCCTCTGAGTATGAAGGGGCCCTGCCCAAACGGTGAATGCTGTCGGTGTCCTGGGGCTGCTGACCAAAGGACCGCGGACCCCTGGCTGCAAGTCCAGGCCTTGACTGCCTTAGCTCTGGAACAGGATGCCTGAGAGGGAGGCCTGGCCATGAAGGAGCCCTTGCTCTGGGCTCTGTCCTTGCTGGTGGACAGTGTGAGCACGGGCTGTCCACCTTTTCTCAACGACCCCAGTCACAGCGAATCGGGGCCCATGCTGACGACCTTAGTCACTTTCTAAAGGCGTCGTGTCCCCACGCCCGCACCTCTGATGTGCTGAGGGTGATGGTTCCCACACATGTCCTCTGTGGGGACACAGCTCAGCGCGTAATCAGAGGTCAGTCGGGGGGAGTACGGTGGGGTTTGCAGAAGAGCCTCGGGGGAAGGGCCCAGAAGCCACGCCAACAGCAAAGCTCAGATGTTTTCTCCCTCCGCGTGTGCAAACGTGCTGCTGGCTGATTTCTGGGGGTGGGGGGGCCCAGCCGCCTGGGGCATGAGTGCCCACAATCAGTGCTGCACTTTCTGAGAGGGGCCCCTGGGAGCCCAGGTTACCTGACACCAGCCCAGTGGGGGAGAGGCAGACAGAGGGAGCGTGGGCGACTTTTCTCCCTAACTTGTCCATGCTGCTGCACCTATGTCTTGTGACATCTTGAAAGCCTGCTGTGGGTGGCGAGCATGGCAACCCTCCCGTGGAGCGTGACCCTACTTCCACCCCCTCCCTCGCTGCCCTCCAGACACTGGGCTAAAATGAATGTTGGAAGGGTATGAGTTTAATGAGGAAATGAGGCTGGACAGCCTGGGGCCCCTGTCCAACTGAGCTAGTACATCTAGAGGCAGAGAGCACAGCTCACGCCAGCCGACTAAGGACCGGGGGGACAGGGTGTGTCATGGTGGAACAGGGGCCCACACAGGCAACGACTGTGGCCTTGTTCAGGTGTGTGGATCCGGGAGATGTGGCCCTGGATGCAGGAGGGGGCTGGTCGGGGAAGGTCAGCCCCATGAGACTGGGGAGCGGGCAGCAGAGCCATCAGCTGCCCCAAAGGACCAGGCACGGGGTGGGTGGGGGGAGCCTTCTCACTGCGATGTGGGTATGGTCAGTGGTCCATGTAAGTCTTCTAACCAATAGCTCTTCTCACAGAACAAACCGGCCATTGGAATACCGTTCGGCGGCTTCGGTAGCTGTCCCCAGCGCCCCCAGGCAGAGATGCCTCAGCACTCGATGGGGGACAAGCCCTTGGTCTCCGTGCTGCAGCTGACCTTCCCAAGTGCCCCCTCGGCCACGGATGGCAGGTGTGGCCACAGCCCCTCTGAGAGGCGGGCGTCCCTCGGCTCACCCCTGAGCCATGGCGCCCTGGGTCCCGCTGCACACAGTCCCCTGGACTCCTGCAGCCAGCCGCTGTGCCTGCCGCGGGCCGAGAAGCGCGGCCCCCCGGCGCCCCCTGAGATGCACTACGTGGCAGCCGGGCCACAGAGCGCGGTGTGTGGCTGGCGGGCCTTCGCACCCAGGTGCCTGCAGGCCTTCAACACGCCCAGGGGATTCCTGCTCTTCCTGTGCGCGGCGGCCTTCCTGCAGGGTATGACCGTGAATGGTTTCATCAACACGGTAGTGACGTCCATCGAGCGCCGCTATGACCTGCACAGCTACCAGAGCGGCCTCATCGCCAGCTCCTACGATGTGGCCGCCTGCCTGTGCCTCACCTTCGTCAGCTACTTCGGGGGCAACGGACACAAGCCCCGCTGGCTGGGCTGGGGCGTGCTGGTCATGGGCGCCGGCTCGCTGGTGTTCGCGCTGCCCCACTTCACCGCAGGCGCCTATGAGGCGGAGGCGGCTGAGGGCCTTGGGACGTGCGGGGTCAATCGTAGCGTGGAGTGCAGGGACCACGCCTCAGGCCTGTCCAGCTACCGGCTGGTCTTCATGCTGGGCCAGTTCCTGCACGGCGTCGGCGCCACGCCACTCTACACACTGGGTGTCACCTATCTGGACGAGAACGTCAAATCCAGCTACTCCCCGGTCTACATAGGTGAGCCGGGCTTCCAAGGGCATGGGGCGGGCGCAAACGTGCCTTTCCTCCTCGGCCACATGTGGTCACGGGTAGGGCCACAGGTGCACGCGAGCCTTCCTCCGGAGCTGGGCCAGCCAGCCACTCACTGCCCACAGGGGCTGGGCTTGAGCCTCCCACTCCCGCTGAGATCCCCACATTTACATAGAGCAAGGTTTCTGGGTTTCAACCTCGTGCCCTCCACTTCCCCGTGTCCCTCCTGCCAGGCCAGGCTTTCCCAGGGACACTTGTGAGAGACTCACCTCCCCCTGGGCCTGGCCACACCTCGTCTGGTGACTCCGGGCTCCTCCTTTCCACCTTGGGCTCTGTCCCTCTCAGTCGCTCAGTGGTGCCAATGCAGGGACGCATGGGTCCCGTCACTCCCATGAGGCGCTGGTGCTGAGCGGAGTCACCTCACCCTATAAAACTAGGCCCTCGGGATCTTTGCCCCCTCAAGGGAGACAGAGTCCACACGCTGCCTGCAGTTGCCTCTGACAGAAAACCCGTAAAAGCACTTTGAAAAGTTGACAGCAGGGGCGCCTGACTCTTGATTGGCTCTCGATCTCCGGGCCATGAGTTCAAGCCCTGCATCAGGCTCCTCGCTAGCTGTGGAGTCTGCCTAAAAAAATAAAATAAAGAAATAAAAAATAAAAATAAAAAGTTGGCAGCAGCCAGATCTTAGATGCAGCAGAGGCTGCATGGACACAAACCCAGGGCCAGAGCACCCTTGCCGTGGGGGCAGAGGGTGCAGTGATGCGCGGTGGCGGCCCCGGGGCCCCTCCACAGCTCTGCCTCTCCCCGCAGCCATCTTCTACACAGCCGCCATTCTCGGCCCTGCTGCTGGCTACCTGATCGGAGGCGCCCTGCTGAACATTTACACCGAAATCGGCCGCCAGTGAGTGTCCTGGGCTCCGCCTGCCCCGGGGGGACAGCACGCCACAGTGGGGACGGAGGGGGCCTCCCCAGCCTCTCTGGGGGACCGGGGGCCTGGGCGGGGGGGACAGTGTGGCTGGTCTGCAGCTTCCCAGAGCCAAGTGACAGAAGGCCACCGTTTCTGTGAGGCCCTTTGCAGAACGGGCAGTGGAGTTGTGTGCTGCCGGTGTGATTCTTCTGTGTGGGGTTTTCCACACCAAGGGGGTCTCCCCTGATGCCAGCTGGGGGTCCTAAATTCACCCCAGTTCTGACAGACTACCCAGAGTTGGCGCAGGCCCCCCCCCAGGAGCCCTCCCCCTTCAGCAGACGCCAGCTTCGGGGGCTGGGTCCCCCCAGCTTCTGTCCAGCCTGGCTACACACCAGAGGCTCCGCGATTCCATCCTTGGGCGTAATAAGCTGCTCGAATGGCTCACGGAACTCGGGAAGGCGCTTCACTCACTAGATCACCAGTTTATGCAACAGATTACAAGCCTGGAGGCACCAGCTGGAGGGGGCGCAGAGGGCAGGTGTGGGAGGGGGCGCGGGTTACTGTGCTGTGCAGCGAGTTGCCCCACACCCACAGCCACCCATCTGGAGGCTGTAAGCTTTTCATGGACCCGCGTGCAGAAGGGTGTCTGGCGTGGATGGGACGCTGACCCCACCCGCCTCTCCCCACAGGACGGAGCTGACCACCGAGAGCCCGCTGTGGGTTGGAGCCTGGTGGGTGGGCTTCCTGGGTGCAGGGGCTGCCGCCTTCCTCATCGCCATCCCCATCCTCGGCTATCCCCGGCAGCTGCCAGGTGGGTGCGTCCCTCTTCTTATCTGGGCTAGGGGTGGGCCCGGGGCTGTCTGGGCAGGGCCCCCATCCTGCAGGGCCAGCCTGGCCCTTGTGCCACTGAGCACGGGCACCATCCACCCCGTGGCTTCTCCCCATCAGAGCCACATAGGAGGGTCTTGTGCAGCCAGAGCGCGTGTCCCTTCTGACCCCTTTCGTTCCCCCTGGTCCCATGGTGTCCTGCTGCTGGTTCTCTCCCACCTCCCTCCTCTCTGCCAGCCAGTCAGCGATCACCGTGCTGCAGCCCCGTACCCCATCTGTCCCCATGCCCTACATCCAGGGGACCTTCCCAGCCCTGGGAACAGGGAGGGGCTTTAAGCCGAGCCTTCAGTCCCTGGCTCCCACTGATGTCTCTGTCCTTCCAGGCTCCCAACGCTACGTGGTCATGAGAGTGTCTGAGACACAGCAACTAAAGGACAGCGGTCACACAGCAGCCAGCAGCCCCGACTTCGGGAAAACCATCAGAGATCTGCCCCTGTAAGGACCTAATGGGTTGTGGTGTGTGCCTCTCGCCTGTGTCCACGTGTCCTGGGGACCCTTGGGGGACTTCCACACCTGCCAGATCTTGACCCCAAGCTGGAAGAGTCCATATGAGCCCTCCAGGGCCATGTGGCCAGCATACAGCTCCTAAAACTCCCTTGTGACCCAGGACACTTCAGGTCTATACCCCAAAACTGAGAGACTGGGGAGCAGCAGCCAGAGCCCTCCTTTGAGGGCTGGTCCTGCAGGAGGGCCAGGGCCCCAGCTCCTCACTCCACTGTATCTTCTGACCGTTCAATAAGTATCCCCTCCATGGGCTCCAGGCTCATGTCCTCCCATACCTCAAGGTTGCTGAGGACCCTGGGAGGAGCGGGGTGGTCTCCAGCTTCCTGCGCTCATGGCCCTACCCCAGCTCCCCACCTGCGTTCCTCCCTTCCTCCTCGTGGGCGACCTGGCCTGGCTTTGTGGTCTTCGCACACTAGTGGGATGAAAGATCCCCGCTCCGGTCTCAGAGAGATGGGGGGTGGGGCGGCTCCTGGCTACCCAGCACACCTCTTCACAGGGCCAAGCATTCCACAGGGGGCCTCTCCCATGGATGGGAAGGGAGGCCCCTGGATGGTAGCCAGCCTGGGTCCTTGGCCTCTCTGAGCAACCTCTGGGCCCCTCCAGGACTCTGGAGCCTGAGCCCAGGAGTGGCCATGTCTAAGTGGCTTCATGGCAACAGGGGCTCTTAGTGGCAAGAATGAGTCCTGTTGCCTGTCTTTGCCTTGGGGAAGTGAAGCGGTACTGGGGTCAAAGGTGGCCTCCAGGGAAGGCCCCGTGCTGTCCGCTGTCCACTGCTTTGCTTCCCTTGTGTGGAGGAAACAGGGCTGTCCTGCTAAGGGTGGAGGGGTGGGCGGCCTTTGTTCTCCTTCCTACTCCCTGTGAGACCAGCGAAGAGCTGCCCACTCCTAATGGTGCCGCCAGGGCAGGCGGAGCTGGCCCAGGGCCTCGGTGACCAGGTACACAGGACGTCTGTGTGGGGCCAGCTCAGCCCATGTCCCAGCAGCCACAGTGGAGCTGCCCCAAGCTGGAGCAGAATCTCCCTTCCTCACACTGGGCACTAGGGCCCCAGCCCGTCAGCAGCCCCGGGGACGGTGACCGAGAACTTTGTGCCCGGGCTTAGCTCCCCAAACCAGCTGCTAGTAGGGAATCCTGGAGCATGACCTCTGTTACCATCATGACTAGATCTCCAAGTAAGTTCAACATGAGGATCTTGGCAGAGCAACCTACAGCCTGGGATTAAGAGACACATACGTGCGCATGCCACAGACGGGAGTGGCCTCCTAAGCCCAGCCGAGCACCCCAAAGTCTGGGCGGGTCTGAGCAAGGTCCAGGGAGGGGACCAGCCAGATCCACGGCATCGACCACACTTGAGAGCCCGCAGATGAGGTCCAGGGAGAGGCAGGTACAGAGCCCAGCCAAGCCCCCGCCCCCGACACCGCTCTGGGGGTATCTCCTTCCCTTCCTGGACGTGGGACCCAAGTACTGAACCAACGGGAATTGTTGTCAGTCTTCAAGCTCGAAAGCCAGTTTTGCTGAGAAGCAGTGTGGGGAATGGCCCCCGGGGTAAGCCTGAGCACTGCCCGTCTGAGACATTGTGAGCGGAGGGGAGTGTCTGTCCTTAGCGTCTTCTCAGCCACCTGCTTGAGGCCCCGGAGCAAAGGCCAATTATGGCCGCACTGCATGTTCCGATTTATTGCCAGCCTGTATCCTCAGAAGGAAGAGCATCTGAGTGTGAAGGTGTTCGCAGCTGCTGTGCTAGGTGTTCTGAGACGGTGCTCCGAGGCGTGAGCGCAAATCCCCTGGCATGGGGATGGCCAGCGGTGTCCCTGGAAGCTGGGTCTCCAGGGCCCGGGCTTCTGAGGACAGCACTCGTACCTGCCCCCTTCACAGCACAGCTCTGAGCTGCAGGCTCGAGAATTTCAGCCCAGGGGACCACTCAGAGCTGCCCCAAATGGCAGTTGGACAGTGTCCTTTATGAGCAGGATCTGCTTTTTCCTAGCTGCAGGAGCGAGAGGCTCTGTCCTGCCAGGACCTGCGGCTCCGGAGAAAACTCCGCCCCCACTCCCCTGGCTCCCCAGCACCGGGCCAGACAACCATATCCACAAACACCTCAGGGCCCTAGTTCAAGCGTCTGTTGCCCCTTGGCTAGATGGCTGGGGACAGCTTAGGAACTTGGGACAGGCAGGCTGTAGACACGCCCCCCCCACCCACGGAGGCTGAGCGTCGTTACTTCCGGACCCCCACAGCTGTGATTTTCATGTTTTTGGCTCAGCTCGGCTTCCTCCCTTCCATGCCCCCATGAGGGGTCTGTTCTATCCCATGCCATCTGTGACATCTAACGGGCATGTGGAATTGCATGTGTCGTCAGCACACTCGGGCCCTGCTCGGCCTGACCCCCAAACAAGATGCAGAACCCCAGTTCAGCCAGAGCATAGTGGACATTAAGGAAAATTGGACTTCAAAGAAACTCACTTAGCAGTGTGGGGCAGGGCTCGGTGCCTAGCCCATCCCTCGGCGGGGACATGGCACACAGTTGGCCACAGTGAGACCTGAGACTAAGTGCCCCCTGAGGGTTGTGCAGCAGTCCCACTCCCTGTCCTCAGCGGGGGAGCAAGGCCAGCTTCTCTGGGCAATCAGTAGGCTAGGTCCTGGGGGCCAATGCCAAAATCCTTCCTCGGGACCCAACAGCACCACCCCCCCAAGCATGCCCCAAGAGAAACTTGGGGGCCGGTCATGTCCACCAGAGCCTCCTTGGAGAGGCCTCTCTGTCCCTGCTTCTCCAGGGCTGGTAGTTATGAAGGGACCCCAGACCCCGGTGCCCATTCTTCTGTGGGGACCTCTGCGGGGAGGCCTCAGAGTGCCTCCCCTAACCCCTGGCTCCTGGTTCAGGCCATCTGCTGGTCATCATAGCTGCCTCCCCTGCAGGTGACTGAATGGTGCCACAGGCACTCAGGGCCTCCCTGTGCTGGAGAAGGAGAAGGTGCTGATAAGGCTCTTCCCTGGTTTACCAGCTGTCTTTCCGGGAGCCCATTCCCCACCAGCCAAAGCCAAGTCTCACACCTCCTCTTAATTTCTCCAGGATGGAAACAGATTGAGCACAGCTCACCAGCCCGCTGCACCCCCCTCTCAGATCTGGGGCTCTTTGTACTCAGGCGGATGGGACCACAGCCTCTGCACACGTTGCCCTGCCCCACTCTGACCCTCTGTCTCTTCCTTCTTCCCTATCCAGCTCCATCTGGCTCCTCCTAAAGAACCCCACGTTCCTCCTGCTGTGTCTGGCTGGGGCCACCGAGGCCATGCTCATCGCTGGCATGTCCACGTTTGGCCCCAAATTCCTGGAGTCCCAGTTCAGCCTCAGTGCCTCCGAAGCCGCCACCTTGTTTGGTGAGAACACTCGCTGCACCTTGGGGGTCCTCTGACTTTCCATTAGTTCGCAGATGAGTGAGGGGTCTTTGGAGTACCTTTGAGAAGTCCAGCTCTAAGGAGAGGGCACGCTGGGCGCGCGGTCCTGCAGGGAAGGCCCTGGGAGCAGGTGTGGGCTGGTCAACAGTGTCTCCACGTGGATCTGCCAGTCCTTCTCAAGACATGGGACGTGCCATCCACAGCGTGCTGGCCAGTTCTCTCGGCAGTCCCCTCTGATGGGAATCTGCTCTAGCTGGGAGGGGCAGATCCAGGCCCAGCTCATCTGTGCTCCTCACCCAGGGCCTGGGCCTTCATCATCCCTGGCTCAATGCAGACAGGGTGGTGCCCTGCCCCCATGAGCAGCTGGATGCTTGGGCCTGGCTGTCCTGTGAGCCCAGTGGCTGGTATCCCAGGATGTCATGGGGCCCTGAGGTTGGAACCATTCTGTCCACAGCACACAAGAGGGCTGTAGGAACTCAACAGACATGGAGTCAATGGCCGGCACAGGGTCCATGCCCGACGTAGGGTGGATTCTGGCCAGAGGGGTCAGTGACGTGTGTGAAAGGGGCAGGCATGTCTGGTAGCACAAAGGTCAGCACAGGCTGTGCCCCAGCCCTGGGAATGCTGTTCTCGCACCGGGCTTGGGGGTTCAGTTAGGGACCCTATCCCCCCTGCTCTGATGCCCCAGACACCCCTCCTTGCCTGGCCTCTCCACCCAGGCCTCTATCTATGACTGCTTCCCCTTCCCCAGAGCAGCCCCCTCTGTGCCAACATGCCCCCAAACATCTGCATCCTCTGGGCTCCCCACACTTCACCACAGAGGTGTAGGGACCCGTGTCAGAGCTGGCCACAGCTGGGGAGACAGGCCCATCGAGCCCCCACCCCCATCTGCACTTTGTCCTGGGAGCCCCTCAGCCCACTGTCCTAGGACATGGCCCTGGGCACGGGGTTTTCCAAGTGTGGCTCGCCGTTGGATGCAGTAGATGCTGTAGTGGGCCAGGGGACACACTGTCCTAGAGGCCCCCCATCAGGCGGGCAGGGGCTGTTGGACTCTCCTCCTCCCAGGCCTGCCCTGTCCCTGTGTCCTTCCACCTCTAGGTGGCCAGGTGTCCTTCCTGGAGGCCCCTGGAACAAGGGTCTCCCACCGGCCCCCATATAGCAGCTGCCGCACGGATAGACGGATGGCTCTGGGCCTCCGTCTCCCCACCTGTAGCCTGGAGATGGGTTGGGTTGCCAGCCCTGCCCCGCGCCCCCGAGGACTGCGCTGAGCCCCTCCCTCCCATAGGATACCTGGTGGTGCCAGCAGGCGGCGGTGGAACTTTCCTGGGCGGCTTCCTCGTGAACAAGTTCAAACTCCGCGGCGCAAACATCACCAAGCTGTGTGTCCTCTGCACTCTCACCAGCCTGCTGGCCGTCCTCGTGTTCTTCATCCACTGCCCCAACGTGCCCATGGCAGGCGTGACGGCCAGCTACAGCGGCAGGTCAGGGCCGGGTGGCACTGGGGGGTGGGGGGACCTCCGGCACACCTGTCGGGGGCCCCAGTGACTCTAGGGGATGGGAAGGTGGGGTTGGCACTTGGTCACTATTTGGAGAGGGTCATGGCAGCAAGACACCAGCTCACAGTCACTCAGAGACAGCCCAATGTCAGCCCTTAAGAAACCCTGGGCTCCGTTTCAGCCCTGAGCCCAGTGTTCTTGTCTGGAAAACGAGACCATGATCGCCCAGCTCCTCTGCATGTGTGAACATGGAAAGTGGCCCAGTGTTGGCTGTCACGTGTCCCCACATCATACAGATGTGAGAGCAACAACCCTCCAATGGCCCTCAGGGCCTAGCTGAAGCAGGTGCTGATGGTCCACCCGTGGGCCAGGCGGGCCCCTCCCCTGACTCCCCGTGGAGTGGACAGGTCATACAGCACACAAACACTCCGTGGTGGCCCGGTCCTCTGATGGGGCTGGTGGAGAGGGACAGGCTCGCCGCTGTGGCCCCCCTGCGGGAGGGAGGCGGGAGCTGGTCCCGAGGCCGGCTCCAGGTTACTGTGTTAAGGGCAAGCGGGAGGGACTGGATGACGGGACAGTGTTTTCCATTTGAGTGGAAAAGAGAAGAAAGCATGTGTGTCCGTGATCACTGCTATGTAGGCACACATGTAATCCGTGCAGATGTGAGGCCATGACCTGAGGGGATGGCGCCACGGTGGAGGGCTTTGGGCCTGGTTGTCTGGTCATTTCTGTGTTTGAGCCTTGGGCACACCTTGCCTCTCCAACAAGCGAGTCAGGGACGCACCCAGCATATATGGTTGAGGAGCAGATGGGAGGCCGGTGCGTGTGGCATGAGCGGTGTCAACGATCCTGCGAGTGGGAGGTGCCTTCCTCTGGGGGAGCCCTGTGAGGCCAGGCGCCCCTCCTGCCCCCCCAGCACTGTCCTCTGGTTTCACCACCTTGTCTCCTGCCCGCAGCGTCCTGCCCGAGGGCCACCTGGAGCTGACGGCCGCCTGCAACGCCCAGTGCGCCTGCCCGCCCGAGTACTACAGCCCCGTGTGCGGGTCAGATGGCCTTACTTACTACTCTCCCTGCCACGCGGGGTGCCTCGGGGAGGCATCGGCCGGCGCGGGCGGCCAGAAGGTGAGTGCGGCTGCTGCCTGAGAGCCGTGGGCACCGCACACCTGGGAGGGCCCTGGTCCCTTCCTCCTGTAATCGGCGCTGTTGTTGCGCTCCTCAGGTATTCCGAGACTGTAGCTGTATCCCTCAGAACTTTTCCTCTGGGTTTGGCCATGCTACTGCAGGGAAATGCACTTCAACTTGTCAAAGAAAGCCCCTCCTTCTGGTTTTCATATTCGTTGTAATTGTCTTTACGTTCCTCAGCAGCATTCCTGCGCTGACGGCAACGTTACGGTAAGCCCCGGGCCTGGGTTCCGCTCTGGTCCAGAATCTTCCCTTGCAGCACGCTGCGGTGGAGCTCTGCAGATCCCGCAGGGTACGTGCAGGGCCCCCGGGAGCGCATAGCAGCAAGGCACTGGCTGTCCTGCGCCGGGATGGCCCCTGGGGGAGGCGGTGATGCAGCCTGTGGCTTGGCCAGGACCTGGCTGCTGGTGTGGGGGTGTGACTCAGCGGACCCTCATACTTCCCTGGGCGCTGACGCTGCTGTCTTCCATTTCAGGTGTGTCTGTGACCAGCAGAGATCCTTTGCACTGGGAATCCAGTGGATTGTGGTTAGAACTCTAGGTACTGTGCACTGTGTTGTGGAGTGGTACAGTTGCATAGTGTGTTCACTGCACAAGGGCACCCAGCAGGTGTCTCTTCCCGGGCCTGTGCCTGGTGGGCGATCATGCCATTCCCTAACAGTCCACCAGAGGGACCCATGGTCGGTGATTTGCCCAGAGGGTGGCTTTTCCTCCTTAGCACAGAGAGTGTCAGAAGTCCTAGGGGGTGTCTGACGCCAGGTTCCCTCAGAAAGAGCCTTGAAGTCCACTTTGCACCCTGAGATCACTGAAAACCGATGTCGTCTTTCTGAGACCCTGCAGAGTCAGGGTCTCAGCACCGCCCGTCCGCCTGCCCACCTCACATGGGCCAGGTACTGACGGAGCCTGTCTCTGCAGGGGGCATCCCAGGGCCCATCGCTTTCGGCTGGGTGATTGACAAGGCGTGCCTGCTCTGGCAGGACCAGTGCGGGCAGCAAGGCTCCTGCTTCGTGTACCAAAACTCAGCCATGAGCCGGTACATGCTCGCCTCTGGGCTGCTCTACAAGGTGAGTGAAGTGGCCACTGCCCCGTGTGGGACCAAGGGAGCCCCAGAGTCCCCTCCAAACGGTCCAGCATCTTCTCCAACTAGCTCAGGGGTTCGGACACCCCACAGGGGCCTTCCTGCCACTCAGGCCCCCTGCTGGACCCTGCTGGCCTGGTGTCTGGGAGCGGCGTCCTTTCCAAGTTAGAGCCATCATGGTTAGGGCCACCAAGCCCCGCTGCTGGGGTGTTCCCTGGCCCCTCGCCTGCCCTGGCCTTCACGCCACAGCTTGGCAGGTGGCCCTGGGGCTCTGGTCAGCTGAAGCTTCACAGATATGAAAGCCAGCTCTGTGAGCGTGCCTTCTGGCAGACCTGTTCCCGTCTGAGCCGGGTCGGCCTGTTGGATCTACGCAGGAGTGGCGCCTCTTCATCCAGCCTTCCTGGGCCTTGGGCCGCTGTCTTTCCTTAGCTTGACCCCATTCGGAGAACCTTCCTGCTGGGACACTTGGCTCACGATGGGTGGGAGAAGCACAGTTTTGATAATTTGATTTTGCCTGATTGAAGGAAAAGGCACAAACCCTTCAAACTGACAGGAAATGCTAAGGCCAGTCTGTAAGGGGGGGGTGCTCAGGGAGTGCTCTTGCCTCAAGCTTTTCTCAAAGGGCCTCAAGGGTGCTGGAGGCTCTCAAGCCCCTGGGTTTATGTCTGCACGGCCTAGCATAGAAGTAGCCGGGTGTGAGCAGTGGTCTGTGCAGCTCTGGAGCCAGCACTGCTCGGCCAAGAGGGCACACCCTGTCCAGGGGGCTGCTCCTCGCTTCTGTGTCCTGCGGTCCCTCTGCCCAGGGCAGCAGGCCGGTGGGTGGACGTCTGTCCACGCAGATGACCACCGAGGGTTGGGGCACTTGCAATGTCACCGGTAGTTTGAGGAGGAGCAGACAGATTCCAGACGCCGCCAGTCGATCATTGTCCCAAAACGGGAACCGGCTTCAGGTCCATCAGGCCAGCAAACAGCATGGGTGTGCTGGCTGAGACCCAGCATTTACACGTTAAAATGCACGTGTGTCCCTGGAGGCCAGCTTGCGTGCCCAGCACGCGTGCCCAGCACCCCCCTGAGAGGCTGCGTGGGAGCCCTGCGGGGCCGTGAGCGCCACGTGGCTGGTGGCAGGTGCAGTAGCTTCAGCAATGCTGAGTGATGACCATAAGCCCAAGGGCTGGAAAATACAATGATTTTTAACTTGGCTCTGGAGGCCAGAGGTCCCACACCCACATGGGGCAGGGCCCATTCCCTTGGGGAGCTCTGCCGGGTGAGGGGTGGCGGTGGGGGGTGGTCTGGGGCTGTATCACCCTCTTGCCCCAGGTAATGCAGCCTTCTCCCTGTGTGTCTCTTTGTTCCTATAAGGACAACGGGTGTGGCAGGTGGGCCCACTGAAAATCCAGGGTGATTTCATCTCAAGATCTTTGATTAAGGACATCTGCAAAGACCTATTTCCAAAGGCAGATTCTGGGGGTCAGGGCTGGGGTGTATCTTCTGGCGCAACGCCGTCCAGCCCATGAAGCCCTCTACCTTATCTGAGGCCTACTTTCAGTCAAATGGTGTTTTTCATTCCCTCACAAACAGTACTGGGGTCCATGCTAGGGTTCTGAAGGGGTCTTCTCGCCCAAGCAGGGTCCTCGGGTACCGCGAGGGCAGCTCTGGGTGTGGTCCAGCAAGCTCCTCCTCTCCCCCCAGGTTCTGGGTTTCCTCTTCTTCACCATCGCCTGCCTCTTGTACAAGCCCCCCTTGGAGTCTCCCACCGGCCTGGCGGCTTCTCTGCCCAGCCAGTCCTCGGCCTCTGACAACGCCATGGACCTCCAGGGTACCCCCTTGGCCACGCAGCTCCAGAGTGACGTCTGACGGCCCACCCACCCTCGCAGGGGCACTTCCTGAGAACTCTGCCAGATTCTCCCCAGAAGGGCTGACCCCGTCACCAGTTGACACCCTGGTGCTGAGGACCCTCCAGAAGGCTCCCATCGGATTCCAAGGCTCCTGAGCTGGTGGAGGATGCGTGTGGGCTGCACTCACCAGGGAGAGAAAAGCAAGGCACATGGAAAATGGGCGCCCTTCCTCCCGGCCCCTGGGGCCCAGGTGATGGTCTTTCTGGCTCAGGAAGGATGAAACCCAGCAGCCATTCCCTTCCCACTTCCCACTTCGAGAATGAACACATAGCACTGAATTTTCCTCGGGGGCCCCAAGAGCCGTACTTTTAAATCATCTATGCAAACGTAGCTGTGCCCTTAGTTCTAGAAAGTGCAAAGCCGCCTGCAGGCCCAGTGTGGGTCAGGCGGCTCCCAGAGGTCGCCATTCTGTCGGGGAGCCTGGGGAGCCTGGGGAGCCTGGGGAGGGCCCACCCCCACCCCCACCCCCACCCCCACCCCCACCTTCCAGGGGCACACCAGGTCTACCCATGGCAGCCTCTAAAGCACTGGATGAAAGTAGAAGGCACTGGCTCCCGCCAGGGTGTCTGCCAGGGCGCTTCCCAGCGGCTTCCATCTACCACATCCACCAGGTCCTGCGGGGCGTCCACCAGGTCCTGCGGGGCGCCTGGCCCGACCTTGGCTATTTCTCCTGAGGGCGGGGCGCAGGTGTGAGCCCCACCCCCCCCACCCCCGGACGTGGCCGGTGGAGCCGCCTTCCCCGAGTGTCCCACCTGCTCACCGGCGGCGGCGGGGCAGGAGCTCTGCACATAAGCAGACATTTACTGCTGGTGTTTGGCACAGACCTGCTTACAGGATTTGTTTCTGAGCTGGCGGCACGGTGAGCGTGGAGCGCACCCAGCAGGCACGTGTGAACTCTCCCGGGAGGACAGCGGGACTTCTGCGGATCCTCTGATGGCGGGTGTCCTCAGTTGAAGTGATGTGGATATAAATATATTTTAATATTTAAAACTTATCTCTCTGTGCAGTGTGTTTTGTTTCTATGAATTTACAGAGTTCAGTGGTTTTTATACTTCCTGTGGGTTCCTGTGAGTTCAGGTCTCAAAGTCTGTGGCAGGCTAGTCCCACATGAGTGCTTCCTCAGCCCTGAACCCACCTGGACAGGCATTTCCCCTCCCCCACGATGACCCCAGAGTCCAGCCCCCGGGTGGGAGGGCCTGAGTCCTCAACCCAGGGCCCCACTTCCCGCCTCCTTGTGGAATGGCCTGGAACGTCAGGACTCAGACCAGGATGGCTGCACACAGCAGCTGGTGCAGGAGAAGTATGTATGTGTGTGAGAGGGGGGGAGAGCCAGTGCCCCCCACCCTGGGTCACTTTCTCCCTTGGTGTCAGACTCTGAGGGAGCAGCGACCACGCAGGGCGATGGCCTGTCCACGTCGCCTCCTGGAGGGCCAGAATGTGGGCACCACTGTGCTCAGCAGGCACGTCTTGGAAGAAGCAACGGTGGAAGCCAGCAAATGACCGGGCTCTGGCGTTCCCGGCAGGAGGTTCTGAGAAGCACCTGGCCCCTAGTCCCGCAGTGCCAAAGTCAGGAGCCCCATCACCACGAGGTGTTAGGGCACCCAGGGCAGGTGACCCTCATATCTCAACCAACAGGCGCAGCGGGGCACCTCTGCCTCCTTGTCCCCTGGGGATGGTCTATGATGGTCAGGGGACCCAGGGTGCGCCCTGCCTGCCCCTGGTTGAGTTCAGGCCCCCCAGGCACCTCTGGCTGTGGCTCTTCACCCTGACCGCAGCCCCTCCCAGGTGGATGACAGAGAGCCCAGAGAGTCCACAACGATGACCGGTGGGCCCTGGGACAGGGTAGTTCAGAGGTGTCCTGGGGTCCAAGACCCTAGACTGGGCTCTCTCTTCCTTCTACTCCCCATATTTCTGCCAATGTGAGCTGGATGCCAGTCCTGCCTTGGGTCCTGACCCAGCTGCTTCCACTTGCCAGGAGCAAGGGGGCCTGGGTTTAAGTGGGGAGCAGGACTCAAATAGCTCTCCTGTCTTCCGGACCACACTTGAGAGTTGAGCATCTGGGACACACCAGGCCTGAGGCTGAGCGGCAGGGAGCAGGGGAGGCATGGCCTGGAGAGCTCCCAGCAGCAAACTTAGGTGGGTGGGAGGGCAGCAGGGGCCTGAGATGGACAGCTCAGCCAGGGCACTGGGACTGCGCCCCAGGCGGTGCCCCCGATGCCCTCTCCGTCACAGGGAGGGACCCCAGGCACCCAGCAGAGACTGGTGTTTCTGGCTTCCCTCTGCCTGGGCTCTGCCCTTGGGTTAGGTCCTTCTTTCGGCTCATACATGTTTTCAAACAGCTTTATTGAAATATGAATCACACTCCGAGCAACTTGCCCATTTAAGTTGCAACTCAGTGGGTTTCATCTACTGACAGAATCACATGACCACCCCCGCAGGCAGGTAGAACGTTTTCATCATGGCAACAAGAATGTCCCCTTAGCCGCCACCCCAGCTCCACTCCCCGTCCCTGGCAACTACGAATCTACTTTCCTCTCTAGCTGTCCATTTGGGGCATTTGCTAAAGGGGGACTCCACGTGATGTGGTCCTTCTGGGTCTGCTGCGACCACCGGACAGCTCCACAAGGGAGTCTGCGTCCTATCTAAGGTGGAAAGGTAGTCTGCCGGGTGGGTGACCCCACTGGGTTGGTCATATTTAAAGAAGAAACAGAGGTCCCTGCCCCATCCAGCCACTCCCAGGCTGAAAAAGCATCATTA
The DNA here is from genome assembly GCA_004023965.1 of Spilogale gracilis. Classification (NCBI taxonomy): domain Eukaryota; kingdom Metazoa; phylum Chordata; class Mammalia; order Carnivora; family Mephitidae; genus Spilogale; species Spilogale gracilis. The sequence continues at coordinate 102,012 of PITA01005819.1, forward strand.
GGATGCTGTCCTCTAGCAGGACTCTAACCACAAGCCACACTGTAGCATTCTGAGGAACCCCCTCGCTGGGATATGCCATGGCTGCTGCACCTCCAGGCCATGAGGTCCCCAGAATGGGTCTTCCAAGCTCACCTATGTGACTACTGGGCCAGGCTGGCCAGGGGAAGGGCATCTGGGGGCACAGAGCTCCAGGACTAAAAGTTCAAAGGCAGTTTAGGGGGCGGGCACCTGTCTGACAAGAGAAGGAGGGAGCAGAGTGCCCACACCAGACAGGGGACAGGGCTGGAGGTAAGGCTGGCCGCGTCATGCTAGAGACCCTGCCATTGTCGGGCAGGAGGCAAGACGGTGAGGAGGGGCCAGAGGGGCAGGTGTCCCGGGTCAGCAGCAGGATGGGGTCTCACTGCCGACAAGGGAGAGCAGCCTCGATCAGGGAAGAGCGCATCTCCAGTGTGGGAGCCCTAGAGGACCCAGCGTGGCCAGGGCCATGTCCTGCAGGCCACCCCTTCCCACCCCATGTTCCTGCAGCCGGACTGAGGGCAGGGGACGGAGTTGGGGCAGAGTGTCAGCTAGTCCACACATTCGCATCCTACATGGGAGCCATGTCCCCTGGCCCTGCCGCAGAGGAAGGCAGGAGAGCCGGCCACACCCCTGCTCGGGGTTACACCAGCCCCTGCAGAGCAGTGTGGCCTCAAAGCTCCTGGGGGATAAGTGGACAGGTCCCGGGCAGGAGGGATGAGTCCCAGGACACAGGTCTGGAGGGCAGCTGGGAGAAGCTGCTCATGTGCGGCTTGGGGGGGAGTGAGGCGTAGGGGGAGAGTCAGAAGACAGGGGCGGTGTGGGAACATGGCATCTGGATCCCCAGGACCAGACACACACACACGGGCCTCACAGTCATGTGTCCCCATCTGCAGGTGGTTGGAATTGTCTCTGTTCTATGGATGGGGACCCTGAGGGTCTGAGAAGCCTCCCGATGTTCCCAGAGGCCCCATAGCAATACAGTGGCCAAGGCAAGCGGTGTGAATATTATGTCCCCCACATTCTTATGCTGGAGGCCTGGCCCCAGTGGGGTGCTACTGGAGACGGGGCCCCACCAGGGGTGTCAGCCCCTCTCTCCCCACAACAGGAGGACACAACGATAGCGTGGCCACCTGCAAATCAGGAGAGGGCTCCTCACCAAGACCCGACTGCACGGCGCCCTGGCCCCAACCAGCAGCCTCAGGAGCTGGGAAAGGTGAACACTGGTCACTTCTAGTCACGGCAGATCTCAAGCCTGGTCTGGGGCTCTGAGGAGGGTCTAGGCCCACGCAGACCACCCGCCCCCCAGCAGGGAGGACAGAGGGAGGGAGGGATCGCCACAAATATCAGGTATCCATTCCTGAAATGCCACCAAATAAAGTGGCTGAAAAAAGCATGGGAAAGGGAGAACCCGCCAAGGTCCTTCCACGTGGGACCATTGAAGATGTCACGGCGGAAATCCCTACAGTGAAAACTTAGAAGGTAAGTCTGTAAATGGACAGGGACGCCAGCGGTGGACTCATGGTGGGCCCGGGCGGCAGGTCAGGGCACGTAGGGTAGAGGCCTGATGGGAACGGGGGCGGGGTGTGGTAGACTGCTGGGCTGCCAGGGCCACAACAGCCCCCGTCTTCCAGGGGGGTCCCCACACTTCTGCAGTCACATTGGGCAGTGGCCTGGGACAGCCGGCACCTCGCAGCACTCTGGGGGCTGCCCCATCACCAGCCACATTGGCCAGAGCCCCGGGCAGGGGGGAGGCTGCGTGCAGCCCCGGGGGAGGTGGGCAAGGCTCCTGGGTCCGGAGCACCACGCCCACCCACCTTCCCTTGACTCATGGCATCTGGTCTGGGGTTGGCGGGAAGCTACAGGAGTTAGTGGGGCTCTGAGGCCTCACCCCACTGAACGGCCTGTGTGTTTATGGGCATATGTGTGCTCACAGGTCTGTGTACACACACACACACACACACACACATACACACACTCACTTCTAAAGTGTCATCCCCGTGGAGGGTGATTCCAGACCTGATCCTGGGAGGCTTCCCATCCCCGTTCCGGCACTGACAGGTGTGCGACCTTGAGCAGAGGGTACTGAGCCCTGCCTCACTGTTCCTATCTCCAGTTGAGGCCGAAACAAGGACCCGCCCCCACAGGGTGAGGCCAGGAAGAATGGACTCGTCTGGGCAGAGCTCTGAGGACACCCAGCCACACAGCCATGGTCACTGCAGGACCCCAGGCGTCTGCCTTCTGGTCCTGTTAGAGGCCCGGCTCTGTGGGTGGACAGGACCTGGGGCTTCATGCACCCTCTGCCGCCCCCTGGGCCGCCCCCGCCCCCGACACAGACGCGAGGCGTGGGGAGCAATCCTCTGAGCCTTCGTTTAGGCTTGGGTTTATTTTAATCAACAGCACATCAGAAACTGGCCGTGGCCGCCAGCTGGGGGCGGAATCCCGGAGCCCGCAGCTGGTTCCTGCACTAACAGTGTTCTGCCGTGTTTGATTCCTGGCTCGACTGTTGACTGCTCTGGGTCATGTGGGGCCGCGGGGGCCGCGCTGCAGGAACTGCCCTCTGTGGGGCGAGCTCCAGCCGGGCCCATCAGAAGCAGGCTTGGGAGGTTTCGGGAGTGGTGGGAATGGCTGGATGGTAATGAGGACGAAGAGGATGGAAAGCAAAGGCGCTGTGACATCTGCTGCATTATTAACCATAATTGAGCCATTCAGCCCAGGATGTGGGTGCTCTCTGAGGCCAGGCAGGCCTGGGGCCTTCGGAGATGTGCGGTCCTGGGGTGTCATTTAACCTTTCTGTGCCTCAGTCTCCCCACCCCTGACATGGGCATGATCCCACGGTATAGTCTTATTGGAGTTTCCAAAGACAAGGGTCCCGAGGTCGACGCTAGACACAGCGGGCGTGTTCACAACATGACAGAAGTTGGTCTTGCCCTCGCTCTGCAGGCGGGAATTGGAGGCCTGGACAGCTGGAGAGCCAGCCTGCATCAGCCGGGGTCCCCAGAGACAGACGCAAGGGGAGCGCATGCGTCTGTGCAGATGTCCCCTCGCAGGGGCTCAGAGCCCCGCAATCTGCCAGTTGCAAGCATGGGCCAGGCCCAGGAAGCTGGTGGAGGAGGTTCCCCGGAGTCCCAAGGCCTGGGTCTCCAGCCGAGGGCAGAACGGATACCCTCTTCCACTTTAGTTCTACTCATACCCTCGGGGGTTTGGATGAGGCCCCCCATGCTGGAGAGCCAACCTCCTCCTGAGTCCTAGAAAATGATGCAGAAAAAAGTGTCATGCAGGCTCCCAGGGACCAACAGGTTGACAAGTGATGTAAAAGATCTCACAGGCCTGCCAGGCTGTGTCGCTTCTTCCTGGAGCCCCACAGTCCCCCAGAACGCCTGCCCACTGAGCCAGCTTGCAGCCCCCACACGTGCACCAGAGCCAGGTGGGGCCCTGCACTGAAAGGCAGGCCCGAGCTCTCACACCTGCCTGTGGTTCAGTCTCTGGGGGGGTCCAGGCCGCTGGGTCCAGACTGATGCGAGTGCGCTGTCTTCAAACATCCTGAGCCCCTCCCAGCAGTCAGCCACGACTGCCCCTGGAAAGCACCCAGGAGCCTGATGGGCCTAGGCCCTGTCCTCTTCGTGGCCCATGATGGATTTATTCTTTAGTATGAGCGTCTTCACAACAGAACACAATCCTGAGGACCGACCCATGTATTTATTTCCCACCTTCCCAGAGTGACTCAGCTCTGCAGCGAGCTCAAGCCTCTGGGGGTCCTGCAGCCCCCTCCAAGGCTAGTGGGCAGTCAGGCCGAGGCCCCCAGGTCGGGGCGGAGGGGACGCCTCTCCCATCCTAACAACATGGATGGTTGGATGGCAGCGTCACCACAGGGGCAGGTGGGGACAGAAGGGGTCCGATGAAGTGGGATAGCAGATTTCAGGGGGACTGGCAGCTCACCCCCAGCCCTCAAAGACGACCCGCAGGGCAGCTTTGCACACAGTCCCTTTCTGCCATCTGCGTGTGCAGTGGCCTCACTCAGGGGATCATCTTCTTGTTGGGTGGCAAGGAGGCAGAGAAGGAAGCCATGAGGCCCAGTGTGTGCCTCGAAAACACCCTCGACCCTCTAGCCATACAGGCTGGAAGTGCATGGGTCCCCTTACTTGCAGGCTGGGACAGGACCGGGCAAGGAGTGTGTTTTGTCTCCTTTTCATTTTCTTAATGACATTTTCTTCAGGGTAGCCTCCTTCCTGGCAGGCGTACTGTGTATCCTGCGGACAACCCACAGAGGGCAAGTCCGTGCACTGCTGAGCTCCCGACGCTGGGAGCCCGTGAGCTCAGGCCAGGCAGAAGCTACGTGGATTTTCAGTGGGGCCGCAGCTCCTTCAAGGGTCAACGGGAGTTCCTTCCCTGTGGAGTCGCACCTGGGTGCCAGGGGCGAGCTGCCTGCCAGGTGCCAGGGGCGAGCTGCCTGCTTCCCCTTAGGACGTAAATGCGCTTCCCACTTACCCTCCCCACCCCACCCCCACCTGGGCCCAGGATGCAGACACAGAGGGGAGGATCAGTGTCCTCATCCTGGGAAAGCCCAGTTGAGGGTCTATGGTGCAGCCTGCTGGATCCCAAGGAGGCCACAGCGTGTGGAAGGGGGATGCCTTGCAGGGAGGGTCCTCCAGGACACCCTTCCCCCTCCTCCCCCTCCCTCTTCC